>JAKUCV010002496.1:0-42650 GCA_028386065.3 Turnera subulata | reverse complement strand
AACTAATAAATCTTATTACTATATTAGAAAAAGATAATTTGAATTGAAAAAAAAACTTCAATATCACTATTTTTAAAAAGAGAAATAATTTAAAAGAAATTATTTTGAAGTGATAATTTGAATAAAAAAAATTAAAGAAGCCTCAAACAACTAATATTGAGCCACACGTACGTTTCATATCCTTTTAAATTGCCATGTGCCACTACTTTAATCATTCTTAAACCATGTCTCTGCTATATATGCATTCAGTAAAACTAATAAATCTTATTACTATATTAAAAAAGATAATTTGAATTGAAAAAGAGAACTTCAATATCACTATTTTTAAATTGAAAAATAATTTAAAAAGATTATTTTGAAGTGGTTTCTAGTATTCTCTCTATTCCTCTTGCAAGGTGGAATTTGCCTTTGGATGTAACAGCCCGGGTAAAATTTGGATTTTTACCGGGACTGTTAAAGTCGTTTTACCGTGATTTACTGTTGAATTAATCTTGGGTAATTAATTCAAGGTAAATCGGGAGTCGTTTTTCAAAACCGAGGGTTTTCCCGCGCTCGTGATTTTTCCGTTGATTTTTCGGAACTAAGTTGGTATTTTTCGGGTTTCGGAATTTCTCGGAAAATCACACCGGAAAATAACTAAGGAGGTATCGATTATTTTCTGATCCGGATCGGACTCGCCCGTAATACGGACGAATCGAATTATTTGATATTCACATGCCAAACAGTAAAATTTTCAGTTTAAAAGAAAGAGGAGCCGGTGGAGGAAGGAGGAGAAGAGAAGGGAAAAAAAAAAAGAGAAAGGAAAGAAAAAAAAAGAGAAGAAGAAAATGAAGAAAAAAAGAAAAGAAACGAAAATCAGAAAAAGAAGTAAAAAAGGGAAGGGAAAAATGGAAAAAAAAAAGAAGAAACCCGGAGTGGACTGTTCACTGTCACCCTCCCCGAGCCCTGCCACTGTTCATGGCGATGAGTTCCGGGCGGCCGTTCGACGCACCACCGACACCAGTGTGCTCGCCGTCCCGTCGCCGACCGAACGCCGCCAGCACCGTCCTCTTCCGTCAACCGACGCGCCGCCAGGGAGCCGAGACCCGACGAAGATCCGACGGGTCTTCCTTCCAGTGCCTCCTGCTCAGCCGCCGCGAGCTGCTGCCGCGTCACCTGCATCGTCGCGCGCCTCGCCGTTCGTCCTGCAGCAGAGCCGCCCTCGTCGCACCGCCTGTAGCCGCCGTCTCAGCCGTCAACCCGAGGTGAGCATCCGGATCCGTTGACCCGTGTGTTTGCCGGGTCGCGGGTTTCAGTTTGGGTTTTGTGGGCTGTGATGTTGGGTTTTGCTGCTGGGCTTGGGCCAGTCCTGTGCGCGCCTGGGCTTGGGCTCCTGGGCTGTGCCTTGGGCTTGTATTGGACTCGGCCCAGTCCGTTAATTTATTTTAAAAAAACAATTATACATATATATATATATATATATATATATTTATCTATATTCTGGAAATTAATTCTGAAGAAAAATTATATAGTTATTTTGAGAAAAATATGGACAATTTGATTGTGGAATTTTTATTAAAATATAAATATATTTACTTGGATAAATAATTAAGTTTTATTTTCGAAAATATTATTAAATTGGAAAAAATATATATATATACTTGAAAATAATTTTTGGAAATTAATATGTATATTCTGTGAAATTATTATTATGGTATATGTATATAAATATGTATTTGGAAAATTAAAGTTAATTATATTTCGTGTTGGAAAATTAAATTGTATGTGTATTTAGAAANAATAATTAAGTTTTATTTTCGAAAATATTATTAAATTGGAAAAAATATATATATATACTTGAAAATAATTTTTGGAAATTAATATGTATATTCTGTGAAATTATTATTATGGTATATGTATATAAATATGTATTTGGAAAATTAAAGTTAATTATATTTCGTGTTGGAAAATTAAATTGTATGTGTATTTAGAAAAAGATAAATACTATAAATATTTTCTAGAAATTATAAATAGCTTATTATTTTTCTGGAAAAATTATGGAGATTAATATTTTAGAAATTATAATTACTTTATAAAAAAATATATTTTGAAAGAGTTTAAATTACAGTATGGTACCGAAGTAGTATTCGGATATACGTTCGGATAAATATTTTCGGTAAAAAGATAATAATATCGAGTAAGAACCGGGATGGGTAATTTCATAGTATTGGCATCATTGCATACCGAATATGTGTATTTATGTGAGTGTATATTGATTTGTTGTATAGGTTTTTGGATATCGGGCAGTTTCCCGAGGAGCCGGCGTCGGACCGGACATTATTTTCCGAAGTTGAGTAATCGTCCAAGGTGAGGATGGATAACCCTTGATATGTGCCCGTAATACTGTGTTTGCTCTGTTGATTGATTGAACTACTGAGATGATTACTGTTGGTTGATTGACTGCTATGATGTTATCGTTGTTGTTGATCTTAGACTGTGATATTGGATTTGCGATATTGTGTTGAGAATAATGATGAACTGGTCAATGTGAATAATTGGTGCTATATGTACTGTTGATGGATATTTGGTAATATGGAATTGTATTGGGTATTTGGCAGCTATGGTTATTGTTGTTGTTGTTGCTATGATGTTGATTTGCTTGATTGAACCGTTGTATGACTGTTGTTGGCTTATTGGAAACTGTGTTGTGAATGATGTTGGACTGTGAGTAATTGATGTTATGAAACTGATGAAGGATTGGCCTGTTGTGTAACTTGAGCTAATAGGAAATTGGATAAATATTTGATTGTTATGGATATTGTGATTGATGACGGTAGACGGTGTTGTGATTGGATAATTGGAATAAAGTATTGACTGTGGATAATTGAGATTGGAAATTGGGATTGGAATTGATATGAGATGATGATATATGTGGGAAGTAGTGGTATGACCCGATGGTTTGAAAATTAATTCTGGGATGCTATGGTCGGTTACTTGGTTTGGATACTTGATTTGATTGGCATGTTGATGCCTGTGGTTGGGGTATACCGAATACCCAGTGGTTCGGATATACCGAATATCCGTTTGGCTTGTTGCCTGTGGTTAGGGTATACCGAATATCCGCAGTGGCTCGGATATGCCGAATATCCGCAGTGCTCGGATATGCCGAATATCCGCAGTGGCTCAGATATGCCGAATATCTGGTTAGCATGTTGTTGCCTGAGGTTGGGGTATACCGAATACCCAGTGGTTTGGATATACCAAATATCCGGGATTTGAGATGTGGATTGGTTTGACCTAGCATCCGGAATTAATTGATAACCTGGTACGACCCTAGCTTGTCCAGTGACGGGGCCCGGAAGATAAAAATTGGTAATAAAAATTAATAAGTATTCTTTTGGACTAGGCTTTGATATAATTCAGTGAGATTCCTCTGATGTGTTGTTTGGGTTGGATTCCTCTGTCGTGTAATATGTGTTAGTTGCTATGGCAGTTTCCTTGTGACGTGATTGTTTGTGTTTATTGATGTGCCTTGTTGTTTGTGTTGGTTACCTCTGTTGTGTTGTTTGAGTTGTAATCCACTGTTACGTTGTTCGTGATGGATTCATCTGATTTGATGGTTGCATTACTTCGAAAGTATTATGGTTGAATATATCACTGTTTATCTTTTGTCGGTGAGCATTTCGGACTCACCCCTCGCCTGCGGGGTTTCATCCCGTAGGATGAGTTGTTTGTAGTGCAGGAACGTACGGGGCAAGCTAAAGCGTACCCTCGGACAGGACTCGGATCCATTAGTTGCATTGGGCTTGTATATGTTAACATGTGAGTCATAAGTCTTCCGCTGTGCATATTGTTGAGTTTACTGCTGTGTGTATGTTGTGATTGGGCCATTGGGCCGGATGGTTGTTGTTGTTGATGTCCCCAGGGTTCGGGTGACGAGTACCATGTTGGGCCAAAGGGCCGGTTTTCAGTTTTGTTATTGGGCCGCTGGCCAATTTATTGATTTATACACTGTTCGTTGGGCTTTATTGGGTTGGATTGTCATAGTTCCGGCACGTGTTTACTGTGTACGGTAAATACGGGTCGGGGCGCTTCATTGGATGGGGGTCTGCGGATGGGCTCTTTACTGTTCAGTCGGCCTATAATTGGCTGGTTAGGGCGGCCCCTCCCGTCGCAGCTTTGGAATGGCGGTGGGTGAGGCGGATGTTTGTTCCGGTGAAGCTCCAAGCATTTACCTGGTTGGTGCGTTGGCAACACTTGTTGACGGAGGAGAGGTGGCAACCGTTGGGATTCGGAGTTTCAGGTTTGTGTGTTCGTTGTGGGTTGGTGGTAGAGGTTTTTGACCATTTCTTCCGGGGGAAGTTGGCTCTTTGTTTGTTGTGCTTTGTTGGGTGATTTGGTTGGCTAGGAATGAGGCAGTATTTAGTGCTGTTGTTATGCTATCGTCGGTTCTCCTGGTCCGGGCAAGGAGGTTAGTGCGGGAGTACAGTGAGGTGTTTGTTGCTTCCGGCCAAGGGCGTGTGGCCCGCCCTCCCATTTTGGTCTCATTGGCTCTTCCTTCTGAGCACTGGATCAAAGTCAATGTTGATGGCAGTTCCATGGGGAATCCGGGCAGAGCTGGGGCAGGGGGTCTGATTAGAAATCACCTGGGTCTTTGGTTAGGGGGTTTCTCGTCTTCTCTGGTATTGCCTCGAACATGATGGCGGAACTGTCGGCAATTCGGCAAGGCTTGCTGATAGCTTGGGACAAGGGATTTCGTTTGGTGGTGTTAGAATCTGATTGTAAGGAGGCATTGGAGCTCTTTTCTCAGCCTGTGTCAGCTACTCACCCTCTTGCTGCCTTGCTTTTGGATGTCTTGGCTCTGTGTGATAGGTCCTGGCTGGTTACTTTCGCCCATGTTCTCCGGGAAGCTAACTCTTGTGCTGATTTCTTGGCAAGATGGGCGCTCGGAGTATAGTTGGTTTGCAGGTTTGGGAGGCTCCTCCTCCTGGTCTTCATATGTTGCTGTCTGGTGATTCTACTGGCGTGGTCCATCTACGCCATTGATTTCGTTGTTTGTTTTGTTTCTTTGTATTTTGTTTTCTGATGTACCCAAAAAAATTATATCTTATTAAGAGATATGGATTGTAAGGTACAACCCATCGGTTTTCTCGCACTTTCCCTTTTTTTCTCACGATCTGGTTATTATTCCTTCGTCTATATATTGGATATCCATATTTTCCTTTAGTTGTTGACGAAATAAATGTTCTAGGATAATGAAATCGATATTGCGAGTTTCTTTATCAACATTGTCTTGCACCATGCAACCACAATTTTTGTTCAGCTCACCGTAAGGCCTATGCATCATTTGTTTTGATACTAATTGATAGAGCAATGGATTATTTTTCTCGTCTAGAATCTCTGCACAAACGAATTGGCAAAACTGTTCTGGAAATGTAATTTTATAGCTTTTATTCAGTATAACCAATAAATGTACATGTGGCATTCTCCTTTTTTGAAACTCTGTGACGAAAGCATGTGCCGTCACTTCTCCAAATATATATTTTTAAATTATTTTATCTTCAATATCCTGAAATTTGGCCCAAAACACTCTATCTACTAATTCTTATCTGTTTTTGCAGTTTGTCCATATTTTAACTCATCTTTAATATTTTGTCATTCCGGATTGCATGGTTATAAACAAATCAGGTTTCTCCAATTGTTGAACCAACGTCGTTGCATCTGAATATCGACATTGCATATCTCTTGGACCTCCGATAAATCATCATGTGAATAGACTATATAAATCATCATATGAATAGACTATATAAATCATCATGTGAATAGACTATATAAATCATCATGATAGGTTGGTGAAACTAATTTGATTTGTCCATTATTGTAACAAAATGAAGGTGTTTCGTATTCAATCTTTTTGGCTCCACAATGAGCACATGGCAAAACATTTGTAAGTTTGTGCAACTCAGAACTTGATGGATGATGGTTGATATTTAGTCGTTCCTAAAATAATTTTTTAAAAATTATATGAAACAATAAGGCAGTAAAAATTCAAAAAATTAAAGAAACACTAAATTTCTCATATGATGTTAATTTTATATAATATAAAATAATTATAAATATAAATTACTAACCTTGATATTGATATGGGGTTGATAATGCCTTAAGTAACATAGAACCTTTTTTTTTTTTACGCTTGGAGTTTATATTATTGTCTGAAGTTATTCAATCACTTGAATTATTCTTTCTACAACTCTTGTAATAACTAATTGCCTTTCTTCCTCTGTTAGTCGGCTATAGTAGTTGTCCTCTAGGTTTTCAGGAGGCATGATAGATTTAGAAAAAAAATATATGGTAATAATTATTTCTTGAAATAAATTAAAGAAAAAAATGTTAGAAGAGAAATAAAATGCATGCTATTGGTCGCATATTAAAACAATGGTGACTAATTAATAGTTTACGTAGTAGCTACTTTTAGATACATGAACTCAAATTTCTTTTTTTTTAAAAAAATCAACTTGAGAACAATAAATACAAGAACCTTGCGTTGGCAATTTTCTTTGGTTCAATCCGGCAGCAAGAAAAATAAAAACCTTAATTGATGAAAAAATAAAAGGAAAACATGCTCGAGGTTTATTTTTTCTTAATGAATATCATACAGATCCGAAGTCTTTTTATTAGGGATAATTGAGTTTAAAAAAGTGTAAGTTAGAGAATATGCAACAATTAAAAAATTATAAATGTGCGAATTCGAAGTTAAAATTAAATTATTTATCTTTTCAACGATAACTTTGAAAATTAAATTCCCTCTATCCTATACTCTTAAATTTGCGCCTAATATCCCTCCCTCCATTTATGTTAAAAATTAGTCATAGTCACTATATATTGCACTAAATATACTGACCCATTTTGCATGTGGACTCTATATTGTTACAGCCTGTTGTGAATCGGTTGATGATTAGGAAGTTGCTTAGGCCTAATTAAGTATGATTATTAACATGAGGCATGGATTAAATTGTGACATCGATTATAATATTATAATATGCCTTTAAATACAATTTAATATGTCAATTATTATTATATGATTAAATGCACTAACTAGGTTTTGATTATGACAAACCTATACAAACCTGCTTCTAACCATGATTTGCAGCTCACACAAGTGCCCAATCCGTGATCAACTCCTTGGAAGAAGAAGTGAGTGGGATTGGAGAGTGTGTTAGTGCACATGAGATGTCGCTTTCACCAAAAGACATCTATGTGACTTTATTTGTTTAATCCCTATGGGGATTGGTCAAAGGAACCTAGTACACTACCATTTGTGGAATCTGAATCAATGAAAAGGCTACCTTAAACAAATAAAATGTCTGCTGAATTCAAACTTCCTAGGACCAACCTAGGACTATGCTAAACAATGACATCAATGACAAAAAGCTGTTGACCGTTGGATCTCGTGCCAAAGTGAAAGGGACAACAGGCAAAATGAACGTTGACACTCTGGCACCTCGGAAGACAAACCAGCTGGATGGAAAGGGACATGTAACGGATCTTTTGAAATTGCCACCATCCAACTTGCCTATATAATGAGATGCTGATTCAAGGAGAACCTTAGAGCTGCTAAACCGAGATTCTGAATTCAAGCAAAGTTAGTGCACTTGCAGTTCTCAAAAGTCAAGCAAAAAAGAGAGAGATAAACACTTTTCTTAGTTCATTGTGAGACAATATTTGAAGAGAAAAGTTGTTGTACTTAGATATAGCTTCTGTATCAAAGGGTTTTCTGTAAGACAAAGCTAAGGAAAGCTTTGTGGTGAGTGTGTAAGGTTTGAGTTGAGCCTAAGGGAAAAACTTGTATTTTAGGTTAGTGGTTGAACCCGTGAAAAACCAAAATAAGAGTTTGTTAGAAATCTCAAGGGGGAATCCTTGAGTAGTGGAGGTAGTCCTGTGTGGCGAACCACTATAAATCCATGTCATATTTTCTCTAACCCTTCCTCATTGCATTTTGATTAGTGTGTTTATTAGTGGTCATAAACACAATCTCAGAGAGAAAAATAGTCTGGCATTTGAGACGCCTAATTAGGTTTTAAACAACAAGTCTAATTCACCCCCCTCCCCCCCCTCCCTCCCCCCTCTTAGCCACTTTTGGGCCAACAATTTGTAGCAGAGCGAGGAATCTCCATCTGTGGATTAATATCCAGGAGAAAAGATCATGGCATTTGAGGGAAACAACATCAACAATGCACCCTTCTTCAATGGCCTCAACTTTGATCATTGGAAGTTTTGCATGAAGACCTTTCTTGTAGGAAAGGATCTTGAGATGTGAGAAGTTATAAATTCTCCTTACTCACGTCCAACCAAGGAAATGAGGTCCTGGAGTGAAGCTGAAATGATGAAAGCTAAACTAGATGCCCAAGCAAAGAATGCACTTGTCACGCCCCGTCTTAACGTGACCGGCCAGGTGCCTTGTGCATCACTAAGCATGTCACAGGGCACCCGAAGGCCTACCTCAACTATTGGGCAGAAGTTAGCCCGACGGGCACCTAACCCAAACCGCACCAAAACATCAATATAGCATCATATGACAAGGTGCAGAATTAATCATACAACAACCACACTATATGATACATCAGGTCTGTACATTAAGCGGGCACTAAGTGAGTTGTTTCAGCCAATTATTCTCAATTTACAAGTAGTTTTGGCCAAATACCCATCAACTAACAAACCACGCCTCTCGGGCCTTCCCTCACCAAGCTAGTCAGCTCCTTGCCCGGAAACAAAGGGGTGGAAAGAGGGGGGGTGAGTCCACTGACTCAATAAGCCGGTGATCACACAAGTAACAGCAACGACACACACAAGCAGCCATAACACCCAACAGCTAAACATCAATGCACCGTGATCAGCCCACGGGTAAGCTATCGTGATGATGCACTAAGCCTACCTGAATGGTCTGGTAGCCCTGCCAACAATGTTACTCCTTAGCCCACAGCCACGGGAAGTGCTCGTGACTTGCTACCAAACCAGACACGGCGCCTAGCACAACACCACCATCATCTCATATAACCAGGCAGCCCAGGGGCACTGCGAGGTTCATCATCAATACCATCTTATGCATGTGTCATGATGCATATGTAATGCATGAAGTGCACAGCCCGAATATCGGACTCATCAACAAGCCAAGGCATATCATCTTACATCAAAATTTCACCATTGGTGCCATCAATAAGCATATTGGAGCTATTAATCAGCAAGCAAGCATCATCAACCATCACATATGTGACAACCAAACTTACACAGATTTAGGCCTCTCTAGGCCCTTCACCTTCTCTTGGTGCTCCTTGGGTTTTAGCACCTGCCACACATGAGTAAACATCAACATATGGCTTAACAACACAAGCACTAAGTAAAAACTCATATAAGTCAGCCTACACACCAACTGGCTAGGTTAGGCTATTAGGTTAGAAGGACCAATTGACCACCCAGCAGGGGCGATTTTGCACACCAGGCGCACTAATTGGCCCCCTCCTGCGGGTCAATCATGCCCTAACTTCACCAACCAACACCCCCAACCTAACATACTATCCTTCCTCAAGCCAACACCCAACAACAAAATCACAAAATCGAATTGGTGCACTGTCCAAGTAACTAGCACACCTAGCAAGTCAATTGATACCAAAATCTATAAGAATTCCAACTCAAACCACTTACCCCCTTTCCTTGTGTGCTTACTGCTTAGGTTGAACATGGAGAATGGCTGGATGTTCTCTCTTCTGTGCCTATCATGAATCTGGGCAGAATGAGGCTTGAGGTGCTTACTTAGGCAGATATGGCTGAGGCAAGCAGGTGACTGAGCAGCCACTTGCTGCCTCTTGCTCCTGGATCTGCCACCTTGCCCAAGTAGCTCACCACCTCCTCCTTACTTGCCACCAGCAGCTACCACCTCCAGCTTATGTTCCCAACCAACAGGACTCAGCCATCTCGCCCCAGGTTTAGCCTTAACTAATCCCCAATTAGTTCTCCCTAAGCACACACTAACCAATGATTAAGACTAATCATCCGTTAATTAATTCATCCGGGTCAGATGCTAGTCAACCAAAGCCAATTACTAGCCTACTCAGTCAATTGCTGGCCAATTGCACCAGCTCCTATCCCAGCACCATTCCTCATCAAGTAAAACACATAGGACATCAATTACACGGGTTGTCACAGCACTCCTTTGTGGCATCAGTCAAGCCGAATTTGAAAGAGCCAGATCATGTGAAACATCACATGAAATTTGGAGTACTCTATGCATTGCGCATGAAGGAACCAACCAAGTCAAAGAGTAAAAGAAGAATCGGCTGATGAGAGAGTTTGAGTTGTTCTAAATGTTGCCAGATGAAACCATACGAGAACTTGACACAAGATTCACTTTCTTGTGTAGCAACTTGGCTTGTCTTGGCAAAATCATCACAAACAAGGAGAAGGTGACAAAAATTCTTAGATCTCTTTCCTCTGAATGGGAACCGAAGGTTAGTACTATTGAGGCAGCCAAAGACATGAACACTCTCACTTACAATGATCTTATGGGAAGTCTCATTGTTCATGGGTCAAAATTTGAAGAAAAACCAAAAAGAAAGAAGGATGTAGCTCTCAAGTCTTCACATGAGAGTGATTCCGAAAGTGACCCAGATGTTGCCTTAATTACAAGGAAATTTGTGAAATTCATGAAAAGGAGAAACCTCAAGGGTAGGAACTTCAGAGGTGTGAAGGTTGATGAATCAAAGAAAGAGCAACTTTTGTGCTATGGTTGCAATCAACCCGGGCACATCAAGGCCGAATGTCCCAACATACGAAAACTCAAGTTCAACAACTTCAAGAACAAGGGGAAGAAAGCAATGACTGCATGGGATGACCTTGATTCTGATGCTGAATCGGATGAAGAGGAATCGACAAACCTTTGTCTTATGGCACAAGAAGAAAAAGAGGTAAATCATTCCAACTCATCTAGCTTTTCTTTTGATGAACTCCATGATGCATATGAAGAATTATATGAAAGTTTTAAAGCCATGGCTAAGACAAACAAAGCAATGAAAAGGAAGGTTGAACTTTTATAATCTGAAAAGAAAGAGTGTATGGTAAAAAATAAAGAAATGGCTAAAAATCTGACTCTGTGCAATAATGGCTTTGAAGACACCAAAGCGGATAGAGAAACTCTTGCTAAGTCACAAAAAGTTCTTATGCAACAACTTGATACATGTAAAGAAGAGAATACAAGACTTGCACATGAAAATGTGGATTTGAAAAAGACTGTGGATTCTCTGAAAAGTATGCTTGAAAAGTTTGATCATGGTAGTAAAGGTTTAGTTATGATTCTAAGTCAACAAAGACACACATTACAAAAGGTAGGTCTTGGAGCTACACATCACATTTTTCAAGCTAAGCCTAACTATGCTTCTAATACCGAAAAACTAAAGCATATCATAGGACTGAATTTGTTAGGACAACGTCTAGCCATAACATCACTTGTCATTATTGTAATAAACATGGACACAAAATCAAGAATTGCATCTTTAGGAGAAAGAATTGTCCCATAAATTTTATATGGGTACCTAAAGGTACCAAGACTAATTCACAAGGATCCAAGCATGTTTGGGTACCTAAAACCTGACATTGCAACAGGTCAATGGGGATGAGTGTGTACTCAATAGTGGGTGCTCCAGACACATGACGGGTGATATGTCCAAGTTCTCATCCTTAAATCCAAGAGGTAAAGGTTCTGTCACCTTTGGCGACAAATCGAAAGGAAAGGTATTGGGTGTAGGTAATGTCGGTAAGGACCCAACCATTGAGCATGTGTTGTTAGTTCAAGATCTAAAATTTAACTTACTTAGCATAAGTCAGTTGTGTGACTGTGGGTACAGAGTAATTTTTGAATCTAACAAATGCTTAGTAACTAACAATGATGATAATCAAACTTTGCTTGTCGGTAAAAGGCAAGGAAACTTGTATTCCATTAATATGTTTGATGTCACTAATCTAGAAAACAAGTGCTTAAATGTTAGTACAGAAACAGCTGAGCTTTGGCATAGAAGATTGGGGCATGCACATCATGAGCTTATTGCAAAACTTCAAAACAAGGAACTTGTGAGGGGACTACCTATATTGAAGTTTGAAAAAAGAGAAGGTATGTCATTCATGCCAAATTGGAAAGCAATTCAAAAGCTCATTCAAGCCTAAAAGGTGCATCTCCACTACCAAACCATTTGAGCTACTACACCTTGATCTCTTTGGACCTATTAAAGTGGTAAGTCTTGGAGGTAAGTGCTACACTTTTGTTATTGTAGATGACTACTCACGTTTCACATGGGTCATCTTCCTCTCACAAAAGGACCATGCACTTTATGAATTTGCTTCTTCGATAAGAGAACTTCAAAATGATAAGGGATATAAATTAGCCAAGATTAGGAGTGACCATGGTGGTGAATTTGATAACCTTGTCTTTAATCATTTTTGTGATGAACATGGCATTAAGCATACATTCTAGGCTCCTAGAACTCCCCAACAAAATGGGGTAGTAGAAAGGAAGAACCCAACTCTACAAGAAATGGCTAGGACAATGTTAAATGAACAATCTTTGCCAAGTTATTTTTGGGCTGAAGTAGTAAATACTGCTTGCTATATCCTAAACCGTGTAACAAATAGATCACAACTAGAGAAAACTCCATATGAGCTTTGGCATAATAGAAAACCAAACATTAGCTACTTTAAGGCTTTTGGGTCAAAGTGCTTTATACTAAATACCAAGGACTCCTTAGGTAAGTTCGATGCTAAATCTGATGATGGTGTGTTTCTTGGATACTCAACTAGGAGTAAAGCATATAGGATCTATAATAAAAGAACTCTTATAGTTGAGGAATGAATACATGTTGTATTTGATGAACTTGAGTAAACTAACAATGGTGTTGATGATGAGAATGTGCTTAGACAGGATAAACAACTAGGAGACATCCTTGTTGATATCCCTGAAAAATCTGCTGAGATTGAAAGGGAGGAAGAAGTGCCAATTGCAAGTGCAATTCAAAATGAAGCCCTTTCATAATCTACACCTTCTGCTGTTTATGAAGTTTCAGCATTGAAAGTGCCAAAAGGCCTTTCAACCAGTGATATTATTGGAGATCCATCTAAGAGGGTAACTACAAGAGCCTCCCTACTTAATTTGAATTCTCATCAGGCATTTCTGTCACAAATTGAGCCTAAAAACATAAATAATGCCATTGATGATGAAAATTGGGTGATTGCAATGCAAGCTGAACTCAACCAATTTGAGAAAAGTGATGTTTGGGAATTAGTTCCTAGACCCACCAATTATCCAATAATTGGAACCAAATGGGTATTTAGGAACAAATTGGATGAGGCTGGAAATGTGACAAGGAACAAAGCTAGGCTTGTGGCACAAGGCTACAACCAAGAAGAAGGAATTGACTTTGATGAGACTTTTGCACCCGTTGCTCGTCTAGAGTCCATTCGGATGCTACTTGCATATGCATCCTATAAGTCCTTCAAACTCTACCAAATGGATGTGAAAAGTGCCTTTCTGAATGGTGTAATCATGGAAGAGGTGTATGTGGAGCAACCTCCCGGATTTGAGGATTATGGGCATCCAAAACATGTCTATAAGCTTAAAAAGGCTCTATATGGACTCAAACAAGCTCCAAGGGCATGGTATGACAGGTTAAGTACATTTCTCCTCTCTCAAAACTTTGTTAGAGGTAAAGTTGATTCCACACTCTTTTTGAAACATCAAAAGAATGATTTAATTATTGTGCAAATCTATGTTGATGATATATTATTTGGTGCTACTAATGATGCTCTATGTCAAGATTTTGAAAAACTAATGTATAGTGAATTCGAGATGAGTATGATGGGGGAACTAAACTTCTTTCTTGGATTCCAAATCAAACAATATGATGATGGCATCTTCATTGGTCAAACTAAATATACAAAGGAGCTACTCAAACAGTTTGGCATGTCAGACGCCAAAGTGAGCCCAAATCCTATGAGCACAACAACAAAGCTTGATAAAGATGAATCCGGTAAAGATGTGGACATTAAGAAATATAGAGGTATGATTTGAAGTCTCCTCTATCTTACTGCATCTAGACCTGATATTATATTCAGTGTGTGCTTGTGTGCTCGTTTTCAAGCATGCCCTAAAGAATCTCATTTGAGGGCTATTAAAAGAATCTTTAAATATTTAAATGGAACACCCTCTCTAGGTCTTTGGTATCCCAAGGTTGAGTCATTTAATTTAATTGGATATTCTGATGCTGACTTTGCTGGATGCATACTTGATAGAAAGAGTACTAGTGGGACTTGCCAATTCTTAGGAAATTCACTAGTTTCTTGGTCTAGTAAGAAACAAATTCAGTGGCTACATCAACAACCGAGGCAGAGTATGTGGCTGCAGGATCTTGTTGTGCACAACTTCTTTGGATGAAACAAACATCACTTGACTATTGTTTGAAATTTGACGCTATACCAATCTTATGTGATAGTTCTAGTGCCATAAACTTGACTAAAAATCCTATTCAACACTCAAGAACTAAACACATAGAAATAAGGCACCATGTTATTAAAGATCATGTGCTTAAGAAAAATATAACACTTGATTTTGTCACAACCGAGAGGCAGCTTGCAGATATATTCACTAAACCCTTAAAGGAAGAACAATTTGCAAAAATTTGGTGAGAGCTAGGTATGTGTAATGCACCTTAAATTCAAAGACATCCAGGTATGTTTTCTGATTATTCTAAGCATAAAACATGCATTCAAAACACACACATACAACTTAGAAAATCTAAGCTATGATGAGCCGAAAAAAGATGGGCTAGAAGTCTACACAAAGTGGGTTAATGGTCAGAAAAGGGATCTGGACGATCTGGCATCTGTGAGACCACTATGTCAATGGCTGTGAGTAGAGGAATAAAATAATATTCGCGGGTCTGACATTGTGTAAGTGGGTGGAAAAGTAGCTACAGTGTTACCTTGGACAGTGAGCTAAATTGCCGGGGAGATAACCGTTACCTATTAGGCTATATGGTTGAGTGTTATATGTGCTATAAATCTCTTTTCTACCCGTTGGATAAAAACGGTAACCCAACTTCACTACATAACCTCCATCCTTATCCAACCTTCACTTCACACCGAAATTTTAGCCATTATCACCTCAATCAATTCTCTAAATTTTCGGTTACCAGATATGGGAAGAGCAAAGATTTCCTCCAAACCCTCAAACACCGAAAATCTTATACCTCCTACCTCTCCAAAGAATTCATCTACCCGAGTTACCAGAAGCTCAAAACCCCCTCCACTAACTCCATCTACAAGACCTCCAAATACTCTACCAAAACCTCCTAAAAAGTGAAAACACTCCTCTCCAAAGATGTCTTCCACACCTTCAAACTCACCTGAACCAATCATTGACCAAGAGGCTGCAAAAACTCTTGCAAACATTGCAGCCTCCACAGATGAGTTCTTATCCCAGATTCGAATTCCTCCACACCTTATTGATCCTATTGAGCAGAAAAAATTCCGTGCCTTGAAAAGGAAATCAATGATTGATCACTTTGTGAAGGAACTTGATCTTGAGAAGTAGGCCAATGTACTTGAGCTTGATCAAAAACAACCCTCACTCATTGACCATCCTCTTGCTGATAATCCATCCATTACCCAGAATATTTTTGAGGTTCCTCCTAACCCTACTCCTGAAAATCAACCCGAGAACCCTAGGAACTCCTCTGAGAAAACCCTCTTAGATGATGACACTCCTATAGCCCAGAAATATCCATCCAAAAGAGCCAAAACCACTGCTACTAAGAAGTCTACTCGACCAAAAAAGCTTATGGCATCTGCGATGCCAAAGCGGACGCTAAGGGACAGCACCCGGATACAAAGGTTGAAGACACCTGCATCTAGAAAGGGAAAAGAAAAAGTGGTTTATGAGGTTGCTGAATCAGAAGAAGATGATGAGGATGACGATGAAGTGATTCCTGATGTAACCCCTGAGGGAGTAACCGGGGATACACCTATGGTGCTTGAGGTTGATGAAGAAGGATCTGAGAGTGAAGAATGCTACAAGCCCTCGGTCAAGCATGTCAGCAAGTCAAGAAAACTCTCCAGATCCAAAAAGAAGGTTAGGAAGATTGTTGATGATGATGAGGAAGAGAAGGATCCCACAGGAATCGTGGGCAGTGCTTTCAAATTTCTGAAATCTGTTTCTGTCCACTTTGAGGATTTGAATAGGTCTGCTGTTGTGGAAACAGTAGAGCAGGCTCAACTCACCACATTTGCCACTCTTCAGCTATCTGCTTATGAATCCTTGGTTCAGGATTTCCACACAAATATGTTACCTAAGCATGATGATATTGGTAACGTTATTGGTCTTCAAAGCACGATTTGTGGGATCTCTGTCTTTGTCAATGCCAAATTGATTAGGAAGCTGCTGCAATTGAAGAAAGGGTCTGTTAGGTACTATAACACTACCTCTGGAAATCCTGTTAATGTACCCAACACACCTAGTGTTTCTGAGCAGAGGAAGTTGTTATTTGGGTAGTCCACAAAAAAGGGTTCCTATCAGGATCTCTGTCCCGAGCATAGGTTGGTTCTTTTTTTTTATCACAACAGTCTTAATTCCCCATGGAGGACACCAGACCTTGCTCAAGACTTACGACATGTGGCTTCTGGGTTGTGTGCTGACAAATAGTCCTATTGACTATGGATACATCATCTTTCACCATCTTCGTCTCTCTGCTGCTCGACATTGTGATACCCCAGGTACACCCTAGAATATAGAGAAGTATTTACATGATGAGAACCGGACATAGCTAGGCCTTCCGGGACGTCCTAGTAGGTTGGATTGGGTATCCGAGAGAAAGTGGGTACTGTTAATAGTGTTGGTGTGCACATTAGTATGGGCTTAGGCTCGGTAACATGAATTGGTGTTGGATAGAGATGAGATAGTTAGCATAGGCTTGGCGTAGTGCACACAAGTGGGTTCGTAGTGATCTGAAGGCATGGGTTGGCCTAGTTTAGTGTCCCGAGTGCTCGATTTATCCTATCGGTAGGTAAATGATGGGAAACACTAGGAATGTGATTATTTGGTGTAATAGATTCACTAGAGGCACGATTGGCCAAGGGGATTATCAGTTGGGTCGATTTGGTGCAAAATAGTGCACAACCGGGGCAATGGTGTGCCCGTCGGTGCACAATTGGGCTCGATGAGGGTAAATATGTAATTGGCCAAACCGACCAATCAGAATGAGACGTGTGGCTCGGGAATAAGCTGCTGGTGGTTTGGGTATGCAAGCTAGCAGGTTGGTTGTCACAAACTAATTGGATGGGAAACAAGCATGAGGTGGCACCAACTCGGTGCATGTGGCACCAAGTTGGCAAGTGTGGCAAGTAGGTGCTTAGTCACCTACTTACCGTCACTTAAGGGGCGAAACCAGGAACCTCTCACTCATTCTGATAAGAACCGAATCGTGATAGGTGAGAGAGAGAGAGAGAGAAAGAGAGAAGAGGGGAAAGGAGGAGAGGTGAGCCTAGGGGTTCTGCTCTCAGCCAGACACACCCCTGGACACTAAAATGAGGATTCCGGCCAAACCACTGGTTGGAATTGAGTGAAACCAATTCCACAAGTTAGATAACTTCCATATCGTTAATTGGGAACCTGTTTGGTGGATTTTGAAGCTGAACGGAGAGAGTTATGCACTCTCAAAATTCACTGTTCTGCAGCAGACCTGCTGCATGAACCCGAGTTGGTGTAGGAGCCATACGTGGAGATAGAGAGCTTGGAATTGAGTGTTCTCAGTGGTTATGGAAAGCTAAGAGGCAGGGTTACAACGTTTATGTTGATGCCCAAGGTCGGTTCTGCCTTTAGTGGCGTGTTTAACCTCGGTGAAGTCTCTACCTCTGTAGGCCAGATTCTACCTGAGTTGCTGTAAGGATGATTTATGTGATTGAATTGTGGATTATGTTCTATATTTGCTATTTTGGGTTGTGATGTATATTCATGTGTATGTTACAGGGCAGTAAGAACCCTAGATTCCTAAGGTTCCATAGTGAAGGGATGAATAGCCTTGATGTGCCTAATGGCTTGGTTGATGTGTTTAATGGTTTGGTAAGTTTGGTTGCATACTTATGTCATGGCTGTGATGCTTATTGGCTTGGTGGATGACCCAATTTCCTATTGAGATGGCAGCTCTGGTGCAATTGAGATGTTAAGATGTTTAATAATATGCCTTGGCTTGAGACGAGTCCGATATTCAGGCTGTGCATTTCATGCATCCCATTTGCATCAAGACATTACATGAGATGGTATAAAATGATGGACCTTGTAGTGCTCCTAGGCTTCTCGGTCATATGAGATGATGGTGGTGTTGTGCTTGGCGCCGTGTGTGGTATTGGTAGCCAATTGGATATGCCTCGTACATGGGGCTGTGGGCTAAGAAGTAACAATGTTGGCAGGGCTACCAGACCATGCAGATAGGCTTGGTACATCTCCACGATAGCTTTTCGTGGGCTAATCACGGCGACCTGAGATGTTGGTTGTTGGATGTTATTTGCCGCTTGTTTGTGTCATTGCTAATGCCTTGTATGTCTCCTGCTTATTGAGTTTTATACTCACCCCCCATTTCCTCTTCTTGTCTAACAGGTGCGAGTTTGAGCGTACGAGAAGTAGGTCGATGGGTATAGCCGAGTCGGTTCCCTTTACTTATGTTATTGTGTATTTTTATATAAGGAGGTTATGTATTTGTATAATATAAGTTAGTGCCCCTTTGTAGCAAGAGTCTTATACCATTGGTGATGTTGTGTTTATAAATGAGTCTTGACTCTCTTTTTTATTACCTTTGCTGCCTTTGCACTACTAGTTGGTACGCTTCCATTAATGCTGCGCATGTGAGGTTAGTAACCCGCGAGGCAGAGGCAGCAAGCTTCTGGCTGAGTTGGCAAAAGTCCTTTGGGTGCCTTGTGGCACATGGTGGGTGCGCAAGGTACCTGGCCGGTCACCCTTAGCGGGGGCGTGACAGAATTGGTAGCGGAGCATGTTTGTTTAGGATGTGTTTGGTGTCATGACTGTTGATGTCTTGTTTTTTTTATTGCAAAAACATGTGATAGTTTTGGAAGTGGAGCATGAGTTGTTTGAAAGTGTGTGTCATGTCATTTCAAAATGTGATGGTCGGGGTAACGAGACCTGTTTTTTTTGAAAAGGTTAAATGTCTATGTCAGCTGGGTGTGTAAGAAATGGCATCGGGGTATGGTTAAGTATTTTTGCTAGAGGGGTATAGGTTGTTGAGTCTTTTGGCTAATACCCGTCGAGTTAGAGTTTGGGGTTTGGTGAGAGGCGTTTGATTTATTTTATGTGCTATATGTGTGTTACATGTTGTGTTTCGATGTTTGCTTGATGTGTAGCTTGGGAAACTCGTGGACAGGTTATGTTGACCTGGAGGAGTTGGGAATAGAAGAGCTAAAGGAAGTGATGGTTTTGTGGATTTCAAGAAGTTTAAAGGATAGTGGAGTAAGTTTAACGATGGATTGGGATGGTTTGTGTGGAAGTAGAATTGGGGTACGGGAGAAGAAGTTCTTGAGAGGTTTTGTGGGTATAAAGAAGTAAGATTACAGTTTGTACGTCGTAATTTGGTATTAGTAAGGGAATGTCACGCCCCCGCCTAAGCATGACCGGCCAGGCACCATGTGCACCCACATCGTGCCACAAGGCACCCCAAGGCCTATACTCGAACACATCGAAGCTAGTCGCCTTTGCCTAGCGGGTTACTAACCAAAACTCAAGCGCAACATAAACGGAAGCAAAACAACATACACAAAGGAAATAGAAGATATTAATTATATACACTCATTTACTAAGCCATAATCACTAATGTTATAAAATTCTTGCTACAAGGGGCACTACCACTTATAAACCGAGTTATAACTTCTTTAGCAAATTATTACAATTTAACAACCAATTAAATGACCATCCCGGCTATATACCCATCGCCCTACTGCCCGTACACTCTTTCTCACACCTGCAAGACAAGGGGAGGAGGATAGGGGGTGAGTATAAAACTCAGTAAGCAAATGTGCACACAAGCAATAACCACCCAAAGCATGCAATGCTCAACAAACATGCAACCAATCAGCAAGGTATCCAGTCCACCGTGATCAGGCCCACGGGTAAGCCAAGTGATGTATTCCAGGCCTATTTGCATGTCTTGGCAGCCCTGCACACATGCACAATCATATCCCACAGTCCCACGTATGAGGCATAACCGAATAGCCCACAATGTGCATATGGCTTGCTACCGAGGCACACACAGCGCCCTTCGTAGCACCACCCTTTGGCCAAGCGGATCACACACCGCAATGATCACCTGTCAATAATACCAAGCGGGCAATATCCTCCGCAAGGTTCCATAACCTGTATAAGGCACCCAGTGCCAATATCTTGTGGCGCACAATACAAGTGCCCACCATCTCATGGTACGTACAAGCCTCGCTTGCACTACCCTCATGATCCATTGGCCAACGATCCCAATGAATGCAAATGTATTCAAGTGCAATGCACAACCCCTTGGGCACAACCAGCAAGCCAACCATAAGCAAATAACCATTAGCAAATGCACCATAGGTGCCAACAGCATGCCAACCAAGCAATTGGGCTATCTGCCCAGCAAGCACACATTAGCAACTATCACAAGTACGCATCACCTACTTACCTAGCACTTTGCCACCAAATGCTAAGCATTCCTGCCCTATGGAGCCCTTGGGCATCCTAGGAACATAGGTCCCTATTAAACACATATAAATACACATTATAACCCAATCACAACAGCTATAATATGTAAAGCACAACTCAACATCACCACACTTATCTTTCCCCAATTCGGGCAGAAGCTGTCCTGCACCAATAGGGAGTTCAACCCGAAATCTAGAGCCCTTAACGGCTGAACCAGGTTCGGGCCTCAACATAAGAGTTGTCGCCCTATGTCTCAGCTTTCCACAACACCAAAGAACAACCTAATCCGAGCTCTGTAGCCTCAGATATGCCTTTAATACCAACACTGGGTCAAGCAGCATGACTACTACTGGACAGTCGCAGCACAGTCAATTTGGAGAGTCCATAACTCTCTCATTTCTACTCCATAGCTAATCATAGGCTTTGGTTGCACTCAATTCCAACCGGCATTGTGGCCGGAATCCTCATTTTAGTGGCTAGGGGCAGTCTGCCCGAGAGCAGAACCCCTTAGCTCACTTCCCTTCTCTTTCTCTCTTTCTCTCTCTCTTTCCCCTCTCAAGCTGAGCACGAATTTGGTTCTGGAGATATGAGTGAGAGGTGCCTGCTTCACCTCCTTAATGCATGGGCAAGTAGGTGAGTGAGCACCCACTTGCCACCTCTTGCCTAAGTGCTGCCACTTGCACAAGCACGTGCCACCTCGTGCTTGTTTTCCTACCAATTGAACCATGACACTCAACCTACTAGCTTGCACACCAACACCCCAACAGCTTATTACCGAGCCACACGTCTCATTCTGATTGGTCGGTTTGGCCAATCATGAGTTTACACATTATCGGGTCCAATTGTACACCGACGGACACCCCGGTGCCCCCGTTGTGCACCATTTCGTGCCAACTCGAGCCATCGGGTATTTCCCTTGTGCAATTGTGCCTCCAATGCACTGATTGCACCTAATTAATATATTACCAACATAATCCATCACTTGTTGACTGATTAATGAAGTCGAGCACTCGGTATCCGCTAAATAGATCATCCGTGCCTTCGGGTCACCATGAACCCGTTTGCGCACACTAGGCCAAGCCTATGTGCACCAATATCCTCAATCCACTACTAGCACGTGTTATTGATCCAAAACCCATAGTATCATGTACACATGAAATGTGAGCATCACGCACAAGATACCGAATACACGATCCAACAAAGTAGAATGTCCTCGAAGGACAAGTAACACCCGGCTCTCATCAAATAAGTATCCCCCTAGGTACCTAAGTGTACCCGGGGTATCACATCATCCCCTCCTTCAAGAATTTCGTCCGCGAAATTCAGATGTTACTGTATCCTTACAGATAACATTAACCCGTTTGTGTAACTCTCAATCTTCTTCCCGATTATGCTCATATGTTATCTCATTATTCCTCATCACTTCCAATATATCTCAACTTGCTACTCAGCTCTTAACTCATTCCAATGTATCTCCAATCCACTTACCTCGAAATTCATTCTCGAGTTCAATCCCAACTCCTTATTGTCTCCCAAGCATGATACTTATAATGTACGATCCAAATGTACAATCCTCATATATCCTTATGATCATATCTCACATTAACCCGTTTCACAAACCTTGATGATTCAATAGGAATCTTATAGATTCTAGTTCTATCAACAATCTAGCACTCTTTATCGCGGTACAAATGGTTAGGCTAAATAGTACTTGCATATTTCTTTCATAACATTATAAATTATGGCCACAAAGTAAAATCAAGTAAAATTGTGCAATGTACTGTTAACCTTCCAAATATAACCATATAAGTTCCCACCATAACTCTTTCACACGATATATAGCTCAATAAGCTATCATAATCCATATGCTCATTCTTTCATCACTAATACCTTCAACCACTTATTCGACCCACTATGGTGTAGTGCATGCACTCGACCATGCCAATTGGCCGTCAAGGCCAATTATTCCCAGCCGAACCTCAAAATGCTCTACTCGTATACAAGTACGCATAACCGAGCTCTAATCGGCCAACCAAGCCTATTGCCCTAACTAGGCCAAAATTTCCCTGATACTTGGCAACTCTTGATTGGCTGCGACCATATGAACACCAATTGCACCAATTGGGCACCAACAATGCTGCAGCGTGCCAACTGCCCATCAACAGCACTGCAGCATGCCAATAGCATCCCAAATAAGCAAATCACGCTTCTGCAGCGCCACTCCGTTTATACCTCACAAAAAGATGAAGTACTTTACACACATATCAAAGTAACCCAAACCAACTCAAATACCCTCACCTGTGGTATTTGTCCAGACCATTCATAAACCTTCCCTTCTTATGTTACTACTTGTAACACTTAAAATTCCAACACAAACATCATGCATTCTTTATTACAAGTTGTAAACCAAAACTCTACAATCACAACCATTTCCCTCATACCTTGCTCATCCTTAGGTTCTGCAACATTATCCACTATGCTTTAAACATTTCCAAATTCAAACACCGTTGCTCACTTCCTTTAGTACCACATTCTCAACCATTTCATGCCCAAACAACATGTCCATGAATTTTCCGATCTGCATATCAAGCAAACACAAAAATAGAACAACATTTAAAACATAAACAAAATATATAAGACATAAGTCTCTCATCAAACCCCCAACCTCTAACTCGATGGGTACTAGCCAAGACTCAACAGTCTATGCCCCTTAGCAAAATTTTATAACTATGCTCCGCTACCATGTCTGTCACGCCCCCCCTAAGCATGACCGGCCAGGCACCATGTGCACCCACATCGTGCCACAAGGCACCCCAAGGCCTATACTCGAACACATCGAAGCTAGTCGCCTTTGCCTAGCGGGTTACTAACCAAAACTCAAGCGCAGCATAAACGGAAGCAAAACAACATACACAAAGGCAACAGAAGATATTAATTATATAAACTCATTTACTAAGCCATAATCACTAATGTTATAAAATTCTTGCTACAAGGGGCACTACCACTTATAAACCGAGTTATAACTTCTTTAGCAAATTATTACAATTTAACAACCAATTAAATGACCATCCCG
Source organism: Turnera subulata (assembly GCA_028386065.3). NCBI lineage: Eukaryota > Viridiplantae > Streptophyta > Magnoliopsida > Malpighiales > Passifloraceae > Turnera > Turnera subulata. The sequence continues at coordinate 18,831 of JAKUCV010002496.1, read as the reverse complement.
GCTATATACCCATCGCCCTACTGCCCGTACACTCTTTCTCACACCTGCAAGACAAGGGGAGGAGGATAGGGGGTGAGTATAAAACTCAGTAAGCAAATGTGCACACAAGCAATAACCACCCAAAGCATGCAATGCTCAACAAACATGCAACCAATCAGCAAGGTATCCAGTCCACCGTGATCAGGCCCACGGGTAAGCCAAGTGATGTACTCCAGGCCTATTTGCATGTCTTGGCAGCCCTGCACACATGCACAATCATATCCCATAGTCCCACGTACGAGGCATAACCGAATAGCCCACAATGTGCATATGGCTTGCTACCGAGGCACACACAGCGCCCTTCGTAGCACCACCCTGTCAACAATACCAAGCGGGCAATATCCTCCGCAAGGTTCCATAACCTGTACAAGGCACCCAGTGCCAATATCTTGTGGTGCACAACACAAGTGCCCACCATCTCATGGTACGTACAAGCCTCGCTTGCACTACCCTCATGATCCATTGGCCAACGATCCCATTGAATGCAAATGTATTCAAGTGCAATGCACAACCCCTTGGGCACAACCAGCAAGCCAACCATAAGCAAATAACCATTAGCAAATGCACCATAGGTGCCAACAGCATGCCAACCAAGCAATTGGGCTATCTGCCCAGCAAGCAGACAATAGCAACTATCACAAGTACGCATCACCTACTTACCTAACACTTTGCCACCAAATGCTAAGCATTCCTGCCCTATGGAGCCCTTGGGCATCCTAGGAACATAGGTCCCTGTTAAAAACATATAAATACACATTATAACCCAATCACAACAGCTATAATATGTAAAGCACAACTCAACATCACCACACTTATCTTTCCCCAATTCGGGCAGAAGCTGTCCTGCACCAATAGGAAGTTCAACCCGCAATCTAGAGCCCTTAACGGCTGAAACAGGTTCGGACCTCAACATAAGAGTTGTCGCCCTATGTCTTAGCTTTCCACAACACCAAAGAACAACCTAATCCGAGCTCTGTAGCCTCAGATATGCCTTTAATACCAACACTGGGTCAAGCAGCATGACTGCTACTGGACAGTCGCAGCACAGTCAATTTGGAGAGTCCATAACTCTCTCATTTCTACTCCAAAACCTACATAACCGGTGCCCTATGAAAGCTAAAGATGTTAGCTAATCATAGGATTTGGTTTCAGTCAATTCAAATTGGTATTTTGGCCGGAATCCCCATTTTAGTGGCTAGGGGTCAGTCTGCCCGAGAGCAGAACCCCTTAGCTCACTTCCCTTCTCTTTCTCTCTTTCTCTCTCTCTTTCCCCTCTCAAGCTGAGCACGAATTTGGTTCTGGAGATATGGGCGAGAGGTGCCTGCTTCACCTCCTTAATGCATGGGCAAGTAGGTGAGTGAGCACCCACTTGCCACCTCTTGCCTAAGTGCTGCCACTTGCACAAGCACGTGCCACCTCGTGCTTGTTTTCCTACCAATTGAACCATGACACTCAACCTACTAGCTTGCACACCAAAACCCCAGCAGCTTATTCCCGAGCCACACGTCTCATTCTGATTGGTCGGTTTGGCCAATCACGAGTTTACACATTATCGGGTCCAATTGTACACCGACGGACACACCGGTGCCCCCGTTGTGCACCATTTCGTGCCAACTCGAGCCAACGGGTATTTCCCTTGTGAAATTGTGCCTCCATTGCACTGATTGCACCTAATTAATATATTACCAACATAATCCATCACTTGTTGACTGATTAATCAAGTCGAGCACTCGGTATCCGCTAAATAGATCATCCGTGCCTTCGGGTCACCATGAACCCGTTTGCGCACACTAGGCCAAGCCTATGTGCACCAATATCCTCAATCCACTACTAGCACGTGTTATTGATCCAAAACCCATAGTATCATGTACACATGAAATGTGAGCATCACGCACAAGATACCGAATACACGATCTAACAAAGTAGAATGTCCTCGAAGGACAAGTAACACCCGACTCTCATCAAATAAGTATCCCCCTAGGTACCTAAGTGTACCCGGGGTATCACAGGGAACAGTAGTAGATAGTGTCATGGAACCTAAGGATGAGTAAGGTATAATGGAATAGGATGTGATTTTCGACTTTTAGGTTTAGAGCTCGTAATAAAGTATGGTTGATGATTTTTGTAGACTTTTAAGTGTTGTATATAGTTGTAAGAAAGATGATGCCTATGAAAGATTTGAGTAGTTAGCCTATATTAGAGTGAAGTTGACACCCTAGACTACCTAGAGTTGGTCAAGATTAGTTGGAGTGAGATTATAGAGTGTTTAGGTTTGAAAAAGTATATGGAAGGATTTGGACATGAGCATGAAGTATTGTGTATCTTTATGAGTTATCTACCTAGTAATGTTTGGGAGATGATATTAAGTTTAGAGATTGAGTGATTCAGAGAAAGTGAATGAAGTTAATGTGTAAGCGGAGTTGCGTTGCGGAAGCATGGTTGGCTTGTTTGAGATGCAATTGGGCCTACGGTTGTCCAATTGGCTTGAGTGACGTTCTTGTAGCTTAATTGGTACAATTGGTGTGCATAGTGCGAGAGTAGTGCACTTTGTGACCTAGTTGGGGCAATTGGCCTGATTGACGGATTAAAGTGCTATTGTACCCATGAGTGTGCGAATAGAGCATCTCGTGGTTCGGTTGGGGTAATTGGCCTTATTGATCAATTAGTGCAGTTGTGTGTGGATAGTGCACCGTAATGGAGTGACTAAGACGTAGAAGTTACCAGTAATGAGAGAAAGAGTATATGGGTTATAGTAGCTTATTGAGAGATGTTATGAGAAGAGTTAAGTGGAGACTTATATGGTTACATTTGGAAGGCTAACGGTACATCACAAAGTTTTGTTCACTTGGACAATGTGGCCACAATTTATAACATTTTTTGCAATTATTGTTTTGGAAAATATTTTTGAAGGCAAAAAAAAAAAGCAAGTTTGGCATAGGTACCCTATAGTTTATCCATTTGTACCGTGGTAAGAAGCGACAGATAGTTGAGAGAACTAGAATCCATAAGACTGTGGTTGAGTTGTGAGACGGATTATAATGAGATGTGACCATGAGTGAGTATTGGATGTATATAGATTAAATGAACATGTCATTTGAGGTATCTAAATGAGGAGTTGAGGTTGAATTTGAGAATGGATTTTTAGGTAAACAAATTGGAGATATACTAGAATGAGTTATCACTCGAGTATCGTGGATGAGATATAGTGGGAAAAATATGGAGTAATAGAACAACATATGAGATTGTTTAGGAAGATGATCGGGAGTTACATAAAAATATTGATTTTCTCTTTGAGGTTAGGGTAACACCTGAATTTCGAGGACGAAATTCCTTGAAGGAGGGGATGATGTGATACCCTAGGTACACCCTAGAATATAGAGAAGTATTTACATGATGAGAACCGGATGTAGCTTGGCCTTCCGGGACGTTCTAGTAGGTTGGATTGGGTATCCGAGAGAAAGTGGGTATTGTTAATAGTGTTGGTGTGCACATTAGTATGGGCTTAGGCTCGGTAACATGAATTGGTGTTGGATAGAGATGAGATAGTTAGCATAGGCTTGGCCTAGTGCACACAAGTGGGTTCGTAGTGATCCGAAGGCACGGGTTGGCCTAGTTTGGTGTCCCGAGTGCTCGATTTATCCTATCGGTCGGTAAATGATGGGAAACACTAGGAATGTGATTATTTGGTTTAATAGATTCACTAGAGGCACAATTGGCCAAGGGGATTATCAGTTGGGCAGATTTGGTGCGAAATAGTGCACAACTGGGACAATGGTGTGCCCGTCGGTGCACAATTGGGCTCAATGAGGGTAAATACATAATTGGCCAAACCGACCAATCAGAATGAGACGTGTGGCTTGGGAATAAGCTGCTGGTGGTTTGGGTGTGCAAGCTAGGAGGTTGGTTGCCACAAACTATGGATGGGAAACAAGCATGAGGTGGCACCAACTTGGTGCAAGTGGCACCAAGTTGGCAAGTGTGGCAAGTAGGTGCTTAGTCACCTACTTACCATAACTTAAGGGGTGAAACAAGACAACTCTCACTCATTCTGATAAGAACCAAATCGTTATAGGTTTGAGAGAGAGAGAGAGAAAGAGAGAAGAGGGGAAAGGAGGAGAGGTGAGCCTAGGGGTTCTGCTCTCGGCCAGACAGACCCCTGGCCACTAAAATGAAGATTTCGGCCAAATAACTGGTTTGAATTGAGTGAAACCAAATCCACAAGTTATATAACTTTCATAGCGTTAATTGGGCACCGGTTTGGTGGATTTTGAAGCTGAACCGAGAGAGTTATGCACTCTCAAAATTCACTGTTCAGCAGACCTGCTGCATGAACCTGAGTTGGTGTAGGAGCCATATCTGGAGCTAGAGAGCTTGGAATTGAGTGTTCTCAGTGGTTATGGAAAGCTAAGAGAGAGGGTTACAACTTTTATGATGATGCCGAAGGTTGATTCTGCCTTTAGGTGTATGTTTAACCTCAGTGAATTTTCTGCCTCTGCAGGCCATATTCTACCCGAGTTGCTGTAAGGATGATTTGTGTGATTGAATTGTGGATTATGTTCAATGTTTGCTATGTTGGGTTGTGATGTATATTCATCTGTATGTTACAGGACAGTAAGAACACTAGATGCCCAAGGGTTCCAAAGTGAAGGGATGAATAGCCTTGATGTGCCTAATGGCTTGGTTGATGTGTTTAATGGTTTGGTAAGCTTGGTTGCATACTTGTGTGATGGCTGTGATGCTTATTGGCTTGGTGGATGACCCAATTTCCTATTGAGATGGCACCTATGGTGCAATTGAGATGTTGAGATTTTAATGATATGCCTTGGCTTGAGACGAGTCCGATATTCGGGCTGTGCATTTCATGCATCCCATTTGCATCATGACATTACATGAGATGGTATGAGATGATGGACCTTGCAATGCTTCTAGGCTGCTCGGCATATGAGATGGTGGTGGTGTTGTGCCTGGCACCGTGTGTGGTGTTGGTAGCCAAATGGATATGCCTCGTACGTGGGGCTATGGGCTAAGAAGTAACACTGTTGGCAGGGCTACCAGACCATGCAGGTAGGCTTGGTACAACTCCACGATAGCTTACCCGTGGGTTGATCACGGCGACCTGCGATGTTGGTTGTTGGATGTTATTTGCCGCTTGTTTGTGTCATTGCTAATGCCTTGTATGTCACCTGCTTATTGAGTTTTATACTCACCGCCCATTTCCTCTCCTTGTCTTACAGGTGCGAGTTTGAGAGTAAGGGAAGTAGGTCGATGGGTATAGCTGAGTCGGTTCCCTTTACTTATGTTATTGTGTATTTTTATATAAGGAGGTTATGAATTTGTATAAAACAAGTTAGTGCCCCCTTGTAGCAAGAGTCTTATACCATTGGTGATATTGTGTTTATAAATGAGTCTTGACTCTCTTTTTTATTACCTTTGCTGCCTTTGCACTACTTGTTGGTACGCTTCCATTAATGCTGCGCATATGAGGTTAGTGACCCGCGAGGCAGAGGTAGCGAGCTTCTGGCTGAATTGGCAAAAGGCCTTTGGGTGCCTTGTGGCACATGGTGGGTGCGCAAGGTACCTGGCCAGTCGCCCTTAGCGGGGGCATGACAGACCTTATGGAAGACTCATCACCCTGATTGTGTAAGTTACCGGGCATTTAAACAAATAGACAATATGCGCAGCGGAAAAACCCGGAACTAATGTAGGATCCATGTGAAACGGTGTAAACCGAATAACATGAAACTTGTACCTGGTTTGGTTGAGTTCTTTCACTCAACAGTAGATGACTGCTAGCAACCGTCACACGAACCGTATCTACACGAACCGTGAAAGAACCGGACAGAAATCCGACTCCTCTACAGTATCTACACGAACCGTTGATGACTGCTAGCAACCGTCACACGATCACTAACCCGAGCACTCCCGAGCCGCAGTGCTAGCTGCAGAATTTACGAGAGCTAGAAACTAGAGAGTGTTTGATGTGTTTTTCTCAAGTGTGAAGAGTGTGTTAAGCCTTGTTTGGTATGAAAATCTGATCAAACCTTCACCTTATTTATACACACTTGAAATGCATAGTTTATTAAGTCTTTGGCCAACATAATCATGTCTTATCCTTCATGATTATGTTTCCACTATGACTTGATGCTCCACTAAGCATTAATTATATATATCATCATATATAGGATTACACATCATATGACACTAATTCTAGTTCAATAATTCTAATAATTAGTGAACCAAATCAGCCCAAAACGACCCCGTCCAACCATGGTCCATCCAAGGTCCAACCATGGTCCACCCACTAGCTCAATTCCCTGGTCGAACTATGGTCCAACCAAGGTCCAACCACTAGCTCGAATCAACAGTTCTAAGTGTGTGACCCTGTAGGCACTTGTGATGTTTGGCAATAATTGTAAACTCTCATTCACAATTATAAACAATGAGCGGTGTCTAGCAATACATCATTGCTACCCAAACGACAAGATCAGTACTGATTCATTATGCCTCAGAAAAATGTCATTATCCTTTCGTCCCATCATCAATATCAAACACGAGACAAGGAATATGTCATTCTCGTATATGTTTAATCTAAGGTTTCTTGATCCCCGAGTTAACTGCGTAAAACAGATACAAATGATATCCCCACATCACTTAATCCGAGCATGGCCATGCATTTACAGTTCAACTCTATCAAGGGGCCCAACTGATAATATTCCCGTTTATACGGGTTGGACGAATTCCATCTTGATCATACAAAACTACACATTATATCATATACCCAATGATTACTCTTAGGTCTACTCAGTTACGAATAACCAAGAGTAATATCAAAGTATATGACTCATGTGTTGGAAACCTTGATGATCTCAGGTCTAAGGATAGTATATATAAGAATCACTAATGACAACATGAGTCCTTGCAGTATTCTTATGTCGGGTCAGTCCAGTCCACAAGTACTCTAACTTGTACCCGTATGTAGAACTCATATCTCATATAGTTTTCAACATACGCTAGTCTTAATTTATTATTACAACCCATCCATAATAATAACCGACTAGGGACATTTCAAGAATATAAAATATCCTTAGGTTATAAATATGTGCAAGCGTTTATCTCATATAAACATATTTATTGGAATAAAACCTTAATCAAATATACATGACTTAATCATCCAATGATTGGCTTTTGGGCAATACACTAACAATCTCCCACTTGCACTAAAGGCAATCATCCATGTATCTAATACCAATGGATCTCGCATGACCATCATGCTTCTACTGTGTGAGAGGCTTAGTTAAAGGATCTGTTACATTATTCTCAGAAGGAACTTTGCACAGCCTCACATCGCCTCTATCAATGATCTCTCTAATAAGATGGTAGCGTCGGAGTATAAGTTTGGATCTTTGGTGGTATCTAGGTTCTTGAGCCTATGCGATTGTCCCACTGTTGTCACAATAGAGCTCAATTGGACTGTCATTACTCGGAACCACCCCAAGTTCAGTTATGAACTTCTTAATCCAAACAGCCTCTTTCGCTGCATCAGAGGCAACTATGTATTCAGCCTCAATAGTAGAATCGGGTACTGTCTCTTGCTTTGAACTCTTCCAGCATACAGCACCACCTCCAAGACAAAACACATATCCTGACTGCGATCTAAAATCATCCCTATCGGTTTGGAAGTTAGCATATGCGTAACCCTTTACAACAAGCTCATCAACGGTTCCGTATACAAGGAATGCATCCTTAGTCCTTCTCAAGTACTTAAGGATGTTCTTAACCGCTGTCCAGTGACCTTCACCGGGATCAGATTGATATCTGCTTGTGACACTTAATGCATATGCGACATCTGGTCAAGTACATAGCATGGCATACATGATAGATCCTATAGCAGATGCATAAGGGATCTTACTCATTTGCTCTCTCTCCTTAGATGTACTAGGACATTGATTCTTTGAGAGAGTTATGCCATGTGACATGGGCAAGAAACCTTTCTTGGAATCTTGCATGCTAAACCTTTTAAGCACCTTGTCAATGTATGTACTTTGACTTAGGCCAAGAAGCCTTTTGGATCTATCTCTATAGATCTTTATACCTAGCACGTAGGCAGCTTCACCTAAGTCCTTCATTGAAAAATTCTTTCCTAACCAAGTCTTTACAGACTGTAGTGTTGGAATATCATTCCCAATGAGTAGAATGTCGTCAACATACAATAGCAAGAAAACAATAGTGCTCCCACTAACCTTCTTGTAAACACATGGCTCATCTTCATTTTTAATGAAACCAAACTGTTTGATTACTTCATCAAAACGAAGATTCCAACTCCTAGAAACTTGCTTTAATCCATAAATGAATCTTTGCAATTTGCATACCTTATTAGCATTCTCTGGAGTGACAAAACCTTCAGGTTGTGTCATGTACACATCCTATAAAAGATTTCCATTAAGGAAAGCGGTTTTTGACATTCATCTGCCATATCTCATAATCATGGTATGCAGCTATAGCCAATAGAATCCGGATGGATTTAACCATGGCAACTGGCAAAAAAATTTCATCATAGTCAATACCATGAACTTGTTTGAAACCTTTTGCAACCAATCGCCCTTTATAAGTAATCACATTACCATGCATGTCAGTCTTTTTCTTATAGACCCACTTGCACCCAATGGGTTTTACCCCTTCAGGTGGATCAACCAAGGTCCAACCTTGTTTTCATATATGGATTCCATCTCATAATTCATGGCTTCTAGCCACTTCTTAGAGTCAGGACCCGTAATAGCCTGCTGATGGGAAGTGGGCTCATCTTCCTCCATGAGCATCACATCTCCGGTATGAGTCAAAAGAAATCCATATCTCTCTGGCTCATATCGAGTCCTACCAGACCTACGTGGTCCATGTGTTACAGGTACAGGATTTTCACCGACAACATCTTGTGGTTCCTATCCTTGTTCCATCATAGTATCTTCTCGTTGTGCTCGAACTTCTTCGAGTTCTATTTTTCTCCCACTGATCTGTCTAGAAATAAATTCTCTTTCTAGAAAAATAGCAGTACGAGCAACAAACACTTTTTGCTCTATGGGATTATAGAAATAATATCCTTTAGTTTCTTTAGGATATCCAACAAAAAGGAACTTGTCTGATTTAGGGCCGAGTTTGTCTGATGCTTGTCGTCTTACGAAAGCCTCACAACCCCAAATCTTCATGAAAGACAAACTGGGACATTTCCCAATCCACATCTCATTTGGTGTCTTTTCAACCGATTTAGATGGAACACGGTTAAGTGTAAAAGCAGCTGTCAATAAAGCATGTCCCCAAAATGAAGAAGGTAGGTCAGCTTGACTCATCATAAAACGAACCATGTCTAATAGAGTTCTATTTCTCCTTTCGGATACACCATTCCATTCAGGTGTACCCGGTGGAGTAAGTTGTGATACTATACCATATTTCTTTAGATGATCAAGAAATTCTCGGTCTAAGTATTCACCTCCTCGATCAGATCGAAGCATTTTAATACTCTTGCCGAGTTGATTCTGTACTTTATTCTTGAATTCCTTAAACTTTTCAAAGGATTTTGACTTGTGCTTCATAAGATACACATAGCCATATCTACTATAATCATTAGTAAAAGTAATGAAGTACTGAAAACCACTTCTAGCCTGTGTAGACATAGGTCCACATACATCAGAATGTATTAGACCTAACAAGTCTGAAGCTCTTTCACCTTTACCAGCAAAAGAAGCCTTCGTCATTTTGCCCAATAAACATGACTCACACGTCTCATATGATTCAAAATCAAATGAGTCTAAAAGTCCATCCTTATGGAGTTTAGGAATACGAGTCTCATTTATATGGCCAAAACGACAATGTCAGAGATAGGTTGTATTTGAATCATTCAATTTAACCTTCTTCGAATTAATGTTATAGATTGCAGTTTCTCGGTTTAGAACGTACAAACCATTGCTTAAATATGCACCACCATAATAAATATCATTCAAATAAATAGAACAACAGTTGTTCTTTATTATAAATGAGAAACCCTTTTTGTCCAGACAAGAAACAGAAATCAAATTCCTGCTTATAGTAGGTACATAATAGCAATCATCAAGTTCCAAAACCAAATCACTCGGTGAAGATAGATAATAAGTCCCTACGGCTAATGCAGCAACTCTTGCTCCGTTTCCAACGCGCAGGTCCACTTCACCCTTTGCTAATCTTCTATTCTTTCTCAGATCCTGCACATTTACACAAATGTGAGAACCACATCCGGTATCTAATAGCCACGATGCAGAGATTGAAATATTAGCTTCTATAACAAGAATACCTGAAGTGGAAGTCTTACTTCCCTTCTGCTTCTTCACCTCCTCTAGGTAAATAGGGCAGTTACGCTTCCAATGGCCGGGTTTCTTGCAATGGAAACATTGTCCTTCCTTTGCAATACCACCTTTGGGTTTCATCACATATGAACAAGAAGATGCACATGAACCAAACCTTTTGGTAGATTTCTTCTTCTTGTTAAACTTGGCTTTTCCCTTTCCTTTGCCATTTCCAACTATCAATATGTTGTTGGATTTATTTGCTTTCATCTGTTGCTCAACTGTTCCCAACATGTTAAGCAACTCAGACAAGGATTTTTCAAGATGATTCATATTGAAATTCATGACAAATTGGCCATAACTATCACGACTGTAGGACAAGATCAACGGCCAACTCTCTTTGCAAAGGAAAACCCAGGCCTTCATGGCTCTCAATGTATCCAATCATCTTGAGCACATGAGGTCTGACAGGTAATGACTCAGCCATCTTGCATTGGAACAATGCCTTTGAGGTCTCATACCTCTCATGCCTAGCTTGCTCTTCAAAGAGCATTTTCAGGTGTTCGATCATATCGAAAGCACCCAAGTTCTCATGTTGCTTCTGAAGCTCAGAGTCCATGTTAACAAGCATAAGGCAAGCGACATCCAATGCCTCATCGACATGCTTCTTGTAAGCATCTCTTTCCGCCCTAGGAGCATTAGGTGCCGGTTCAATAGGAACAGGCCCTTCAAGGACATACAATTTCTTTTCTTGCTTGAGGACTATCCTCAAATTGCGGTGCCACTTAAGGAAATTATTCCCATTCAGTTTTTCCTTCTCAAAGACTGATTGCAGTGACGTAGTACTTGTGTTTTGTGGCATGATAATTCTACAATGATCAATTCACACAAAATCAAAGTCATGTATAAAATCATTTAACAAGGAATTTCATTAAATGATACTCCCACTATATGAATCAAGACGATAATAAGTGGGCCAAGATCCATATTTCACTACAAGATAAGTTAGCTTTGGCTAATCACTTACATTATAGTTGTTAGAACAATAGACCTACGCTAGAGGGGGAGTGAATAGCATTTATCGGATTAAAATGAAATAAGCAGGAAATAAATGCGGAATTAAAGATTGAAGGACACAAGCAATTTATCCTGGTTCACACACACACTACTTGTGTGGCTAATCCAGTCCTTCAAGAGACTCTCTTGAAGATTCCACTATCTACGTTAAGCTTACGGGTGCTTAACAAACCGTTTACAACCTAGAGTTCTAGTCACAAGAAACTCTAATCTCTTCACACAAGAAGATATACCCTCTTCCTATGAATCTCAACAAGGGAACTAACCTCCCTTAAGGTGTATAGCAATACAATCACTCAAACAAAAGCTCTCACAAGAGTAGATATGAGTTACAGAATTTAAGCTCAAAAAGGCAACTCTCAATCCTCAAAGGATATTGGCTCAATTAGGATTTGTAATGTATGTATGAATGAATAGCATGAATGTAGAGAGTTGATTGGTTCTGAATCAGAGCTGAAAATGCTCAATTTGTAGCTCTGAAAAGTTATGGAGCCGTTTGAAAAGCACTCAAGAAAACAGTTTTAAACAAGACATAGTGGGTGCTAAAAAGTTGTCAGAATAACGGTCATAACATCGATGTTTAAAGGCTCAACATCGATGTTTTGTCCAGTAAATTTGAATTATTGGACTAACGGTAACTAAAACATCGATGTTCTCCAACCCAACATCGATGTTATTTTGATTCTGTGTAAAATCGTTTAAAGCTTCAGATGAAGAACATCGATGTTTGAAAGCCAACATCGATGTTATTTTGCTTCTGTGAAAAAGAGATGAAAACTGATCATTGAAGAACATCGTTGTTTTAATTCACAACATCGATGTTATTTTGCTTCTGTGTACAAGGGTTAAAAGACTCAATTTGAAGAACATCGATGTTTCAAAGCCAACATCGATGTTATTTTGCTTCTGTGAAAAACGATTAAACTGACCATTGAAGAACATCGATGTTTATCAATCCAACATCGATGTTTTGCTCATGTAAAAATATTTTCAAATGCAACGGTCATGAGAACATCGATGTTTAGGAAGCCAACATCGATGTTATTAGCCTACTGCCAATTTTGAAAGATTGTTTGAAGGCAGAACATCGATGTGGTAAAATATAACATCCATGTTATTGACTCAAAAAATAGTTTTATGTTTGAAATATGTTTATGTGATGCATGAGCAAAATTCATCTTATTTTGAGCCAATGTCCTAAAAGAGTTGAGTGTTATGCCTTGTACAATTTATGAGTCTAACTCTTCTTTCTTGGCTCTTCAATTCTTGTGCTCATTCACTTTGATCCTTTGCTCTTGATTTGGTTTTTTTGACTTGAGGATTGATTTGCCTTCATTTCAATTTATTTCTTTTTGCTTCCTGAATAGTTTGTCAATATCAAAACCTATAAGAAGCAAGGAGACATTAGTTCCAACAATTTCCCCCTTTTTGATAATGACAAACAATTTGAAAGTATATGCTAAGGAGTTAGTATATGCCAAGTTTTAAAAAAAACTGTCAAAATGAGGTTTAATTCCCCCTAACTTCAATTCCCACTAACTTGATGCATATACTTATTCTTTTAACCTATGATTCCCCCTTTAGTGCATATACCATATACTTTCTGTGATTTTTCCCCCTTTTGTCATTAGCAAAAAGAAATGGCAAAGGCAAAGCATTTAATTAAATTGAAAAACAACACATGAACATAAGTTAAAAGTTAAGAACAATGGTTCTAGTTCCCATCATCTTCCTCATCCGGATCATTAGCTTCTTCCTCATTATGTTACTTCCTCAGCAAGCCTTATTCCCCCTTTCTCTTGGTCTTAATGAGGGGTACCTGCAAAACAGAGTTAGACGAGCCTCGGGTGCTCGAGTTAGCAAAGATAATACACGAGCTTTAGTAAGATGAAACATGTGTGAAAATTGTAAGGGTAGTAAGAAAGCCTCTGCCCCCAAGAAATATTTTCTTGGATTTCTATCCTGCCTGGATGAGGAGTTATCTCCTTGTCATAAGTACACCGGGCGCGAGAAAATGTCTTGTCAGTTGGACTTTGGTTGCCTCTGATGCCCAACTAATCAGGCAGTAAATCCCGTGATGAATCAATAATGCAATTTAGGCCAGGATTTTCAACAAAGCAGATGCTTGATTAGCTGAAAAGTTGGAGGTTAGTAATAAATGAATTGGCAAAGTTAGCCTGTAATAAATGCATGAGTAGAGGCATCAAAGGAAGGAGCCAGAGTTCACAAATAATGCATGATCGACATGACTCAGAAACGTATAAACAATTGCATCCCGAATTTAATTAAACGTAAGACGGGTATTGGTGTGTGCTGTGGCAATAATTTCAAAGGAAGTAGTCTTTGGAAGGAACACAAACAGTTTGCACCTAAGTGTAGAGTAGTCAGCCTTTTCCATTTACCGAATACCCTTTTGTAGTTTTCGGCAATAGGTGCGGTTCAGGCTATGAAATAGTGATAAACAAATTTGCTATAAAAGGCAAGGCATTGATTAGTCAATAATCAGAAGAGTAGAAATAAAGAAAGAAAACATTTCTGACTAAAGAGAGAAAATACAAAACCTCAATGACAAGAATGCCTGCCCCATCTTCCATTTTCTTTGTAGAGGGGGCCTCCTTAGGTAGGAGAAATCGGTTGGCCTACAGTATCATAAATGAGCACCAAGGGCCATTGCCAGAGGAACTAGCAAGAATTCCTCATCTTGTCTTCGTAGACGAGATTTATTCGTCCCGATTCTTTGTCACCCCTATGGAAGAGATAATCTTCCTGGAGCATCAACATTCCCTGCGAACTTCTTACTATGGTACGGCTAATTCGACAATGTTCTTCATCTCTGACAGGTTTCAGGAGTTTCAGTTGCAACCAATCTACCAGACTTTGAACGAAAGCTGTCATTACCAGATTACAATGACAGCTCAGAGCGTTCCTCGAGTAGCTGGAGTAGCGCCCACTTGGCCAAAGGTTCGCCTTTTGGTGTGGAACTATAGGGGTATCACAGCACGTTCCCAAGATTTTGTTCGAACCCTACGAGACCTGAAGAACCAATACAAACCAAATATGGTTCTGCTTACCGAGACTCAATGGCAGCAAGCCGGAGACCACGGAGTTATCCCACTTCGCTTTCCACCAACAAATCGGTTCGAGCTTCCTGGTCAGAACAACTCGGGTGGAATGTGGTTTGCTTGGAGTCATAGCATTGGTGTTAACATAGTTAATACTCCTACTAGCTTTACTGTCACAGCTGTTCCAAATAGTTAGGAGCACATTGTAATAAGCCTGTTTACTTTTTAGCATATGAAATGTTATGAGATAGTGTGAGCGTGTAATATGTTTTATGCAAGTGTGTCTTTGTAAAATATGTAATCAAGTATGATTGTAACATAGAGTGTATGTAAGAGTCATTGTATCGTGTGATTGTAAGATATCAATAAAAGTGTTTATGTTTTCAGCATGTGTATGACATAAAATTCTTCCATGTGAATGTTCATCAAACAAGCTAGTGTTTCTCAATTTGATCAATTGTGCACTAACTACTAGCTTAGCTTCAATTGAAAGAAATCTGAATATTCTTCCTGAGACATTTAGTCATGAACATGCTACCTAAATTTCTTAACTTAAGTGAGAAAGTTAACTTATTTCTAAGCTGTGTATATGCAACAAAGGCAGAACATCGATGTTCAAGAATGCAACATCGATGTTGTTGACCACTGGATAGAAATTTTGAACAGCTTGGAATGAATAACATCGATGTATAGAACACGAACATCGATGTTTACTGACTACTGGAAAAATAAAGTTCTTACCGAACATCGATGTTTGATACAAAACATCGATGTGCATGCTCGATTTGTGGCTTGGGAGCTCTCATGGGAACATCGATGTTTACTATACAACATCGATGTTTTTCAGCTACTGGTTGAAAATCAGGTGAGCTTAAACCTCTTGATCCGATTTTGCACTATCACTCAGTTTTGCACTTCTTATCAAAATCGAACAAGTGTGGCCACTTTCAAGAACTTGGATGCTTCTTTGGTCATTTGCTTGGAGCATCCGCAATCAAGGTACCAAGGTACACTTGATGCCTTCAAGCATACCGGCAAAAACTAATCAAAGGGATTTGGGTACCCAAATCTTTTTGGGTCCTTGATGGTTAGAGACATGCTGATGATAGACCTCATCTTGTGCCCAATGTCTATGCCTAGTAAAACATACCGGGGCAATGTGTCCTATCCTATTACAATAGTGGCAAATGACATTTGGATTGTGCATCCTTCTAGGTTGATAGTAATTACCATTTTGATTATGTCTATGCATTCTAGAAAACTTGTTTTCCCTAAATTGAGTCATATGTTTCCTAGGTTTAGTGTAATGAAATTCTCCGTTCCTACCATTGTAGGCATACATTTTAGCATAATGATATTTTCTACTACTTGCATTTGATCTTGCATTTTGAGCATGTGACCTTCTATGATGAATGTGTGATCTTGTGTTATGAACATGTGATCTAGTATGATGAGTAGAAGATGAAACACCATGTTTATGTGTCTTAGCATTAAGCACAGTAGGTTTGACATCATTTGACACATTAGATGCACCTAATCCTTCTTTCTGTGTTTGACTTCTTTGTTGTCCTAGGAGAAGATTAAGACTATCTCTACCATTTGTAAATTTCTCTAATGTTTTCTTCAAATCATCAACTTGATACTTAAGAGATTCATTCTCTTTTCCCAATTCAACACAAGCACATACATTCGAGGATATCTTCTCATTAAGTTCATTGCAAGACATATTAAGAGCATGCTTTTCTTTTTCAAGCTTATCAATCTTACTTGATAACTCATCCTTATCATTTGATAATTTCTCATTATCATTTTCTAAGGTTGTAATTTGTTTCTTTAAATTCTTATTGACCTTAGAAACTGAAATGAATTTACTATATACTTCACTAAATGCATCTTGCAGCTCTTCAAATGTATAATCATCACTCGAATAGGAAGTACTTACCTCTTCCGGAGATTCTTCCTTTGCCATGAAACAAAGGTTGACAGTCTCATCTTGCTTGCTGTCGGTTTCCTCATAGATGATTCCCAGCATTTCCCACATCTCCTTGGCTGTTGCGCAGCGCGAGATTATTTGATAGTCATTCGGATTGACCGCACATTGGAGCATGTGTATCGCCTTGGAGTGGTTTTCGATTCTCTGGATGTCATCTTCGTTGTACCCCGCTTCCGTCCTTGTTGGAACTTGAACACCATTCTTTATCACCAGCCAAGCTGCGAAATTATTGGCTTGGATGAAAATTCTCATCCTTTCCTTCCAATATGCGTAATTTGTCCCGTCAAAGAACGGTGCACGGGTAGTGGATTGTCCTTCAGCGATTCCTGCATACAAATAACTTGAAGAAGCCATAGAAAGTTCCTCTCAAACGGTTAAGTCTTTCAGAGAGTTAGGCTCCGCTACCAATTGTTAGAACAATAGACCTACGCTAGAGGGGGGGTGAATAGCGTTTATCGGATTAAAACGAAATAAGCAGGAAATAAATGCGGAATTAAAGATTGAAGGACACAAGCAATTTATCCTGGTTCACACACACACTACTTGTGTGGCTAATCCAGTCCTTCAAGAGACTCTCTTGAAGATTCCACTATCTACGTTAAGCTTACGGGTGCTTAACAAACCGTTTACAACCTAGAGTTCTAGTCACAAGAAACTCTAATCTCTTGCTTGAAGATACCTCATTTCAAGACTTCTCACACAAGAAGATATACCCTCTTCCTATGAATCTCAACAAGGGAACTAACCTCCCTTAAGGTGTATAGCAATACAATCACTCAAACAAAAGCTCTCACAAGAGTAGATATGAGTTACAGAATTTAAGCTAAAAAAGGCAACTCTCAATCCTAAAAGGATATTGGCTCAATTAGGATTTGTAATGTATGTATGAATGAATAGCATGAATGTAGAGAGTTGATTGGTTCTGAATCAGAGCTGAAAATGCTCAATTTGTAGCTCTAAAAAGTTATGGAGCCGTTTGAAAAGCACTCAAGAAAATAGCTTTAAACAAGACATAGTGGGTGCTAAAAAGTTGTCAGAATAACGGTCATAACATCGATGTTTAAAGGCTCAACATCGATGTTTTGTCCAGTAAATTTGAATTATTGGACTAACGGTAACTAAAACATCGATGTTCTCCAACCCAACATCGATGTTATTTTGATTCTGTGTAAAACCGTTTAAAGCTTCAGATGAAGAACATCGATGTTTGAAAGCCAACATCGATGTTATTTTGCTTCTGTGAAAAAGAGATGAAAACTGATCATTGAAGAACATCGATGTTTTAATTCACAACATCGATGTTATTTTGCTTCTGTGTACAAGGGTTAAAAGACTCAATTTGAAGAACATCGATGTTTCAAAGCCAACATCGATGTTATTTTGCTTCTGTGAAAAAACGATTAAAACTGACCATTGAAGAACATCGATGTTTATCAATCCAACATCGATGTTTTGCTCATGTAAAAATATTTTCAAATGCAACGGTCATGAGAACATTGATGTTTAGGAAGCCAACATCGATGTTATTAGCCTACTGCCAATTTTGAAAGATTGTTTGAAGGCAGAACATCGATGTGGTAAAATATAACATCGATGTTATTGACTCAAAAAATAGTTTGATGTTTGAAATATGTTTATGTGATGCATGAGCAAAATTCATCTTATTTTGAGCCAATGTCCTAGAAGAGTTGAGTGTTATGCCTTGTACAATTTATGAGTCTAACTCTTCTTTCTTGGCTCTTCAATTCTTGTGCTCATTCACTTTGATCCTTTGCTCTTGATTTGGTTTCTTTGACTTGAGGATTGATTTGCCTTCATTTCAATTCATTTCTTTTTGCTTCCTGAATAGTTTGTCTGAAACACCCGTGTCCCAATTTAACAATAAAATACCAAACTCAAGGAAATTACCAAAATACCCCTGAAACCCGGGACACGAAAATCAAGATCAAAAACAATATCCAAAATCCTCAATAAAACGAGATGTCAAAATGAACATAATAATCCGGCTTAACAAGCCACAAATCAACCCGGCATCCTGCCGAAACATCATCAAAACATAAACCCGGCAACCCGCCGAAAATGTAATCCAAAATCAATAGACATCTCAATAAAGAAATCCAATGCAGCGGAAAAAATCAAACGGAGTGAAAGTAATAGAAATAAAACAACATGCATGTCGACTCTATGGATCCAATCCGGGAGAACAAGCACGGCTACCTGCTGGGATGTCCACGTCCGTACTCCGGGAAAAGAAGAAAGTGACTGCACGCTATCTAAAGTCTGAAAAACAACGTTGGCGATTATGTGAGTCGCCTACTCAGTGAGCAATATATATCTAATTATGAGAGTG
>JAKUCV010002495.1:2788-14028 GCA_028386065.3 Turnera subulata | reverse complement strand
CAAAATTATATGTTTTTCTGGATATCTATCCCATTCTCCTCTAATTAATTAATTCCATGGCTTTGGTATTGATTGATTAATTTCATTTTTTGGCTACCCAACACAGAAACTGGATTTGCCGGAAACATGGGACATAAATTTCTATCTCCCTGGGTAAATTTACAAGATTGTTTTTCTAAAATCAAATCAAAGATTTCATCCAAAATAAACGAGGGATTAAACATAACAAAAGTTTGAAGAGCAGACAAACAAGAATCAAACAAAACGAAAAGATAAGATGATGAAGAATAAGCCTGCGCGCATCATCTCTTTACAACCACTAAAATAGCCACACACAGAGCTATTATTAGAACCGTAAACATAACAGTAGTAAACAAATTTTGGAGCCAATTGATAAACTTTTCTAGAAAGTTCATAACAACGAACAAGGAGAAAACTACATTCTACTAAAATTTAAAACTTTCATTACGTCTATCTAATAAGACTAAAACAAATCATGAAGACTTAACTATAAGCTTAGACTTTTTAGCTTGACTAAGATGGTCACTTGGCATGGTTACAGAGCCAATATATGACCAGATAATCATTGTTTACTACTCCACCATTTTTTTTATTATGTGTCATTGTAATTTCGGCATTTCAAGTTTTTATTTTGTAAAATATATCATAATGTATTTTCGTTGTTGTGTGGAATCGATGGTTAGCAAGGAACAAGATGATCTTTGAAGATAAAGAAGTGGCTTGCATGGGAGGGGATGCTGGAGTTGGTCCTGTTCAGATCGTTGATGGTTTAAAACATGGCAACTAAATTTTGTTTATGACTTGCCGGCCATCCTTATTCGGGCAGATAGCATTTTATCTTGGAGTGGAACTGTGTGTGTTCTGTTCTGGCATAAGCAGACTCTGTTTCAATGTGTATTTGCTCTTAACTAAAATTTTGCATCTATTTTTTCATTAGGTGATGTATTTGAGGCGTGGGAGTCCTCTCTTTGATGACTTTCCTCACCTGGTTGTTTCAGTATCAATAAAGGTTGGTTTTCATAAAAAAAAAAAGGATAGGTTCCCAAAATTAAAAATTAAATTTAAAAAATTTCATATATTAAAATGATAGATTAGTTAAACGAATACATAAACGATTGAGAGATGACAATAAAACTATGGTAAGAAATTAATGAATTTAGAAAAATAAACAACCAAAAAAACAAGAAAATTTAAGCATAATGGGTCAATTTAAATATTTTCTTTTATGGTGGTCAAAAATTTTCATCCACAAAAATTGTCATCATTATGTTTTTTTTTATTATAGCAAAAAGAAAAATATTCAAATTGTTAAATTTACATTTTTTATTTATTTTTTAACCAAGAGAGACTATATCCATTTACATCAAAATACAATCCACCGGAATCCACAAAGTAACACGGTGTACATGGTACAGCAAGCCGGAAGATTACCAAGTACAAAGTCAAAACATCTAATGATTTATACTGCAGAACAATAATATTAGAGGCTTGATAATAAAAAAATACAAAAACCCTCAAACGGAGGTAACATATGAACTTTATAGTTTACTCCAATATCCCATCGATTATATGACCACCTAATTATTTTTTATTTACCAGGATAAATCAAATAATGTGTAGCCATATATATAATCAAAGTCATGATAATAATATTATCTATATAACCAATGGGCCTGTCCAAACGGGCTTCAACTTGGTTCACGCCTACTAGTAGTTACTAGTTAGGTTCATTTAAATCCACATTTGAATAGCTAGCAAAGGAACATGGAGAACCTTACTCAAAATCACTATAGTTGTTATAAAATTGGGGGAGATTTTCACTATTTGATGAAATAATTCAAACTTGATCAAGGTAATAATACAACTTTGTAGGAAATAATAAAACTTTAATAATAACAAAATGGAGAATAATTATATTAATGATAGAGAGATGAGAGAAAAGATGTGTATGGAAATTTGGAGAGAGTGAGTTTATGGAGATTGAAGGTGTGAGTGTGTATGGAAATGAAGGGGGTATTTATAGGTGAAAATGGGAGGATAAAAACAAATGAGAATGATTAATTTAATAAGATAAAATCAAAAGGATATTAGGTAAAGGAAGATGGTATTAAGATTAGGACAAAGAGAATTATGGTGAGTAAATGGCCAAAGGGATGAATCCAATTGGATGTTAGGTTGAGGGGTAAAATATTTATCGGGGGTAAATTCGAGTACGGTAAAAATGAGTTTTACTGTATGGTAACAATGACATTCACCATAATTTATTTACAACACTCCCCCTTGAATGTCATTGCACTTTGGGTGGAATACGCTTTAGAAGAACTGCCTCGTTAAAAACCTTACCAAGAAAAACCCAGTGGGATAAAAACTTGGTGAAGGAAAAAAGAGTGCAGTACGTATTCTACTCCCCCTCATTTTGGCCTCCCTTGATGTCACGAAATCGTCGCATGCCAATCTTCCTTATCAACTTCTCAAAAACTGAAGTAGGCAGTGATTTTGTGAATAGGTCTGCCAAATTGTCACTTGAGCGAATCTGTTGAACACAAATATCACCATTCTTCTGGAGATCATGAGTGAAAAAGAATTTTGGTGATATGTGCTTTGTCCGGTCGCCTTTGATGTATCCTTCCTTCAATTGGGCAATGCAGGCAGCATTATCTTCATAAATGATTGTTGGAACATCTTTCCCACTATCCAATCCACAAGAATCTCGAATATGTTGTGTCATTGATCTTAGCCAAACACACTCTCGACTAGCTTCATGTATGGCTACAATTTCTGCATTATTTGAAGAGGTGGCAACAATACTTTGCTTTGTGGATCGCCACGATATAGCAGTTCCTCCATAAGTAAACAGGTAGCCTGTTTGTGACCGAGCCTTATGTGGATCAGACAAATAACCTGCATCTGCATAACCAATTAGATCGGGTTTGGACCCGGATGAATAAAATAATCCCATATCCATTGTACCCCGAAGATATCAAAAAATTTGTTTTATCCCATTCCAATGTCTGCGAGTTGGGGCAGAACTATATCTTGCTAGTAAACTAACAGCAAAAGATATATCAGGTCTTGTATTAGTAGCAAGATACATTAAAGCTCCAATCGCGCTGAGATATGGTACTTCCGGACCAAGAATTTCCTCATTATCTTCTTGAGGTCTAAAAATATCTTTCTTTTGATCAAGCGACCTCACAACCATCGGGGTACTTGTTGGATGCGCTTTGTCCATATAAAATCTTTTCAAAACCTTCTCGGTATAATGTGTCTGATGGACAAAGATCCCATTTTCTAAATGTGCAATTTGAAGACCTAGACAGAGTTTTGTCTTTCCAAGGTCTTTCATTTCAAATTCTTTCTTTAAACAATGCACGGCTTTGGAAACTTCTTCAGGAGTTCCAATAATATTTAAATCATCAACATAGACAGCAATGATGACATATTCATGTATGGACCTTTTAATAAAAACACATGGACATATGGAATCATTTTTGAAACCTTCTTTTACCAAGTATTCACTGAGACGATTATACCACATACGTCCAGATTGCTTCAAGCCATATAAAGATCTTTTCAATTTAATTGAGTATATATCCCGGGAATTAGTTGCTTCGGGCAACTTGAGTCCTTCAGGGACTCTCATGTATATATCATGGCTTATAGGTCCATAGAGATAGGCTGTAACAACATCCATTAGACGCATTTCTAATTTTTCATGTACTGCCAGACTAATTAGATACCGAAAAGTTGTTGCATCCACCACAGGGGAGTATGTCTCCTCATAATCAATACCAGGTCGTTGGGTAAAACCTTGTGCGACAAGCCGTGCTTTATATCTCACTATTTCATTTTTCTCATTTCTTTTCCGCACAAATACCCATTTGTAACCGACCGGTTTTACACCATCAGGTGTTGGGACTACAGGCCCAAAAACTTCTCGCTTCATGAGCGAGTCTAACTCAGCCTTAATTGCGTCTCTCCATTTTGGCCAATCATTTCTTTGCTGGCATTCATCAATTGATTTAGGCTCATGATCCTCATTTCCTTCCATAATATTTAGCGCTACATTATATGCAAAAATTTCGTCGACGGTTATTTCACATCGGTTCCATCTTGTTCCTGACATAATATAGTTGATTGAGATCTCATCATTTTGACTTATTTCAGGTACCTGTGTTACTTCTGGAACATTACAATTTATGTCAGGATCCTCTTCTAGAGGATTATTAATTTGAACCTCTGCAGGAGGTTTTATTACCTCGTTGGGGTCATCTTGTATCTTTGCTCCTTTTCTCTGTCGAGGATTTTTATCTTTGGAACCGAGTGGTCTGCCACGCTTCTGGCGTGCTTTAGATTCATTTGCAATCTTTATTTGTCCTTCGGGGACATCAATTCTAGCATGAGCATTTGCAGCTGGTACATGAGATTTGGTCACTCTATTGATATCAGTAAAAGCGTCTGGCAATTGATTTGCTATATTTTGCAAATGAATTATCTTTTGAACTTCAAGTTCACACTGATTTGTTCGAGGATCAAGGCTTGATAATGATATAGCGTTCCATTTAATTTCTTTATCCAGCTGCTTATTTACTTCCCCTAATGTTGGATAAACATTTTCATCTAAATGACAGTCATCAAATCTTGCTGTAAATAAATCTCCAGTTGTTGGTTCCAAATATTTTATAATTGATGGAGATTCATATCCAACATATATTCTCAATCTTCTTTGAGGTCCCATTTTAGTTCGCTGTGGTGGAGCAATTGGCACATATACTGCACAACCAAAGGTCCGAAGATGGGAGATATTAGGTTCGTGACCTTGAACCAATTGAATGGGGGAGAGCTTATGATAGCTTGTTGGCCTGATGCGCACAAGTGCTGCTGCATGCAAAATAGCATGTCCCCAAGCAGTAACCGGGAGTTTGCATCTCATCAATAATGGCCTCGCAATCAACTGAAGGCGTTTAATCAACGATTCTGCTAGACCGTTTTGGGTATGAACATGAGCTACAGGATGTTCAACCACAATTTCAATTGACATACAATAGTCATTAAATGCCTTAGAGGTGAATTCAGCAGCATTATCAAGACGTATAGTCTTAATTGCATGATCAGGGAAGTGTGCCCGCAATTTGATCAATTGTGATAATAAGCACGCAAACGCCAAATTGTGTGAGGACAACAGACACACATGGGACCATCTAGTTGATGCATCAATTAAAACCATAAAATATCTAAATGGTCCACACGGTGGATGTATAGGTCTACAAATATCTCCCTGAATTCTTTCCAAAAATGCTGGTGATTCAGAACCAACTTTATCATATGAAGGCCGGATAATTAATTTTCCTTGTGAACAAGCAGCACATGCAAATTCATTAGATTGAAAAATCTTCTGGTTTTTCAATGGATGACCAAATGAATTTTCAATAATTCGACGCATCATTATTGATCCAGGATGGCTCAACCGATCATGCCAAATTTTTAAATCATTAGTCAGCTTCTGGCTGGGTATAATAATTTTCAATGACTCGAATATTTGTGTAATACAATCCAGAAGATAATACAGGTAATTTTTCCACAACTTGTTTGTTACCTGTAGTGGTAACTTTTGTAATATAGAGATATTCAGCATCTCTTTCATTCATTGTCTCAATATGATATCCATTTAAACGGATATCCTTAAAACTCAATAAATTTCTTTGAGACTTTGAAGAGAACAAAGCATTTTCAATGATTATTTTTGTTCCCTTTGGTAGTAGAATTTGAGCTCTTCCGGAGCCTTCAATTATTTTTGTACTACCAGAGATTGTACTAACATATGCCTTTTTAAATTTCAAAGTAAAGAAATATTTCCGTTTATTAAATACGGAATGAGTGGTTGCACTGTCTGCTAGACAGATATCTGAGTCATTGTTCTTGGAACCAAATAGTTGAATGTCCATATCTTCATAAAAGAAAATAAAACATACATAAGAAAGTAATATTGAACGGAAATTTATTACAAATTAAAAGAACATTAAGAACATTACTAAAAATAAACAACAAATAATAACATAAATATAAAATACATGAAAATAGACAACAAGATTATTCTTGCTTTATTTTCTTGCTTGCTTCTTCTGGATCAGCAAGAAAATTATCGATATCGAAATATGAGTCGGACTAGAAGGCAGCATCTTGGTCATCATCTTGGACAAAATTTGTTTCAGCAACTTTATTTTTTCCTTTCAAAGATGATTGGTAAAGTTCTACCAAGTGCTTCGCTGTACGGCATGTCCGTGACCAATGACCTGTCATGCCACATCGATAGCAGACTGTCTCGTGATTTTTCTTATCATTATATTTGGCATCATTAGCATGTTTTCCTTTAGCCTTGCCATGGTTATAAATATTGCGGTCACGGTGATTAAAATTGTTCCTTCCACGTCCACGCCCACGTCCCCGGCCACGACCTTTTCCACGGCCACGACCAGAATTATCATGTACTGCTGCATTCGCTTCTGGGAATGGAGTAGAAGCAGTGGGATGAGACTCATGATTTTTCATCAATAGCTCGTTATTTTGTTCAGCTACCAGGAGGCAAGAAATTAAATCAGAATATTTTGTGAAACCCTTTTCACGATATTGCTGCTGCAGGAGCACATTTGATGCATGGAAAGTAGAGAATGTTTTTTCCAACATATCAGCATCAGTAATATCTTCTCCACACAGTTTTAACTGAGAGTTGATTCGAAACACAGCTGAATTATATTCATGCACAGATTTAAAATCTTGCAGCCTTAGGTGCATCCACTCGTAACGAGCTTTTGGGAGTATGACCATCTTCAGGTGATCATACCTTTCTTTCAAATTCTTCCAAAGATCTGCAGGATCTTTGACAGTAAGATACTCCGTCTTAGACTATCATGAAGATGATGACGGAGAAAGATCATGGCTTTTGCCTTATCTTGACTAGATACATCTTTTTCCTTTTCTTGACTAGTCCCTTCTTTATCTTGAGTAGATACTGCTTTTCCTTTATCTTGAGGAGATTTTATGGTATCTCCCAGGCCCTGAGCATCTAAATGCATTTCTGCATCTAGTCTCCATGATAGATAATTTCTTCCGAAAATATCTAGGGCCTCAAACTCAAGCTTTGCAAGATTTGCCATTATAACAGTAAAGAAATAATAACAAAATATAAAACAAATATAAAGAGAAATAATAATAGAAATTATATAGTATATATGCTTACTCGATAAATCTTTCAGCTATATTAGTAGAATAATAATATGTAATATATAGTATATATGCTTACTCGATAAATCTTTCAGCTATATTAGTAGAATAATAATATGTAATATATATGTATGCTTACTCGATAAATCTTTCAGCTATATAAATACTATATATGTATAATAGAAATAATTAAAGTAGTAATAAGAAAAGGTTTAGAAATAATTACCTTGATAAGGTAGAGATTCGTGCTGATAACGTGTTATAAAATTGGGGGAGATTTTCACTATTTGATGGAATAATACAAACTTGATCAAGGTAATAATACAACTTTGTAGGAAATAATAAAACTTTAATAATAACAAAATGGAGAATAATTATATTAATGATGGAGAGAGGAGAGAAAAGATGTGTATGGAAATTTGGAGAGAGTGAGTTTATGGAGATTGAAGGTGTGAGTGTGTATGGAAATGAAGGGGGTTTTTATAGGAGAAAATGGAAGGATAAAAACAAATGAGAATGATTAATTTAATAAGATAAAATCAAAAGGATATTAGGTATAGGAAGATGGTATTAAGATTAGGACAAAGAGAATTATGGTGAGTAAATGGCCAAAGGGATGAATCCAATTGGATGTTAGGTTGAGGGGTAAAATATTTACCGGAGATAAATTCGGGTACGATAAAAATGAGTTTTACTGTATGTTAACAATGACATTCACCATAACTTATTTACAACAGTAGTGATGACGTGCTTTTTGTTGATGCATCTCACTAAAGTTGTCCTCTCGTCCAAAAAAAAGAAAGAAAGGAAGAACAAGGAGAAACATGAAAATGAAACATGGCACAGCCTCTAAAGAAACACATGACTAGTAGCATCACCGGCTTTGAACTTCCGAAAACGCTTGCATAGGGAAAAAAAAAACAAGAACGAGATGCTTGCAGGAGGCACAGCGGTTTCTTCCACTTTATATACTTTTTGGATCCTGAAAGCAACTAAAAGAGACACGTACAAGCTAAAGAATTAGCATATCCATTCAGTACTATAGTAACGGCATCTAGCTATATATGTCCATGAACTGTTATATGGACATAGTAAACTTCTCGTGCTCTTATAAAGCATCTAGCTATACTCGGCTATAAGTATCCCTTCATCAATATCATCCTCCCCATCAAAAATAATTAATTCTCACAGGAAACAAGCATTTCTGTATTAACTATCTAGAGCCAAGATGAAGGGTGTAGCAATTGCCATGGTACCATTCTTACTATCATTTGCAGTCCTAATTTGTATGGTGCAACCGAGCCAGGCCATAACTTGCCAACAGGTTGACACCTCTCTCCTTCCCTGCATATCCTACCTTGAAAATGGTGGGAGTACTCCATCAAACGAGTGCTGCAATGGTGTCAGGAACATCAAGCAAATTACCCCTACCACTCCGGACCGACGAGCCGCTTGTGAGTGCATAAAGCAAGCGGCAAGTCGTTACCACAGTGCCATAAAACCTGATGCGGCCATCCAACTCCCAAAGCTTTGTGCTGTGGATGTGGGTGTTCCTATCACCCCTAACATCGATTGCAACCAGTGAGCTTAAAATCTTTGTCCTTTCTCTTACATTTCTAATAGTTTTCACGTGGTTTTTTTAACTATCTTTTTACGCCTTAGATCTTATTTTCTATTGAATGCAGGGTTCCTTGAAGTGGAGAAATGTACGTCAACAAAATAAATGGGTGGAGCACACCGATGCTGTAAATCTTGTGTTCAAGAAAGTTAGACAAGACTAATTAAGCTTTGTATGGGGCTTAGTTTTGGTCCTTGGTATAAATTAATAGAGCCACTCGATTGGGGCATTCGTTATCTGTATTTGAAACAATTAATTACTAAGGTATTACATAAAAATGATACTATTATGTCTTTTTGCTTTCTATGTACCGGAAGAACTTTACATCAGTACACCTTTAAAGAATATCAACAAGTTCAAACTAATTTAGATCTAGGCATGATATAAATCATAAAAATAAACACCTTAAATCTTTTTTTTAAAAGGAAAATGAACACCTTAAATCTTAGGATGTTCTATTTCTAAATTTTGAACTCAAATATCTCAATTAAGTTAAAACAGCTCGAAGCCAGCTGAATCTAACATAACCAGTCTAATTCGGCCAGGAAAAATTGTTCCTTTCATCACCAAGATAGTATGATGAAACTTAATAGTAAGGGAGAGTGACCTCTGGATAAAACCAAAAAAATAAATTTAAGAGCAATGGTTATTGAACCACGCATTTTAATGGTATTTAGTTGAGTAATTGATTCACCACAAATGCTGAAAGACATTTAAAAGAGTGACGAATGATACAAGATAGACTTATCAAATTATATGAACTGAATTTGGTTAAAACCAAAGAGATAATATATGGAATGAATTTAGACCACTGTTGGGACTTATGCCTAATGTCCCAAGCATGAAAATTTCTGCTGGCATAGAAGCGAGAGATGACTTGTTGGAATGGGCTCGACCTAATAACTACAAATATTTTGCAAATTTCTATATGGGTCCACTTTTTAGTGGGAAAAGATCATCAAGGCCTGATTTTGGAACTTGTCGAACTATACAAATTTCCAGCCCAAATAACAAACATAAGCTTAGCCCAACTATAGCATAATTCATTGCCGCCCACCATCTTCTAATATACCTCCATTACTGGATGATCTACAACTCACCGGTAGCGGGTGTGGGTTTTGGAATTTTTTTTTTTTTTTTTTTTTGAGAATTGGATGATTCCATTACTTAAAATCAAATGAGGTTCTCAACATCTAGCCTGGCGAGACAAGCAATGTCGGCCGGTAGATCAGAAGACCAAACAAGCACAGGGTTCGTACAGGATGTCTTTCTACTGAGAGCATCTGCAACCTTATTACAAGACCTTGGAATATAAAAAGAAGAAAACTCTAAAAATTTAGAGGAAATGGAATTGATATCACGAAGGATATAATCAAACTGGGCAGAACGAGAACGATGAGTGTGGAGAGCCCGAATGACCTCCAGGTTATCAGATTCCAGGATCAGCCTTCTGATGTTTAGTGAAGCTGCCCAGGCCAAACCCATTCGAACACACAGAGCTTCTCCATCTCTCACTACATACTGGGAAGGAAGGAAACACGCCTGAGCTGCCAAAATTCGTCCCTGATCATCCCGAATAGCCATGCCAAAACCAGAACCGGAACATGTAATTGTAGACATATCAGTGTTCAGTTTAAGATGACCAGGTGGTGGGGCTAACCATCAACGCACTGGAGCTAGATCCGTGGAGTGTTGAGGTAACACTTGAGCCGGTTGATATTGTCCAAGAAGGTCCAAGGAACTACGAACAATGATGTGAGGAGGCACAGTTCGGTCCTGAAAGATAAATAGGTTTCGTTCCTTCCACATGTTCCACATAAGCATGATATGTCTTTCCAACTCTGCCCACCCATAGCTCATCACAATCTGCTAAAACCATTCCCCACAGGAAGTCGAGCTAGCTGTCGGAGGAATAAAGCTGAAAGGGCAAGTTGCCCATACAGATTGCGTCCAAGGGCAATCGTTGAAAAGGTGTAGAGAAGTCTCAATAGCAAAATTGCATCGTGGACAGGAGTTACTCACCGAAATGTGTCTAGAATATAAGTTGGCCCGAACTGGAATGATATGTTAGTTATATGCCCAAAAGCCAATCTATGGATGATTGTAGTCATGTATATACATTGAGGTTATTCCAATAAATATGATTATGAGATAATTACTTGCACATATTTATAAACCTAGTTTATATATTTGATATATTCTTAAATGTCCCTAGTCGGTTATTATTATGGACGGGTTGTAATAATAAATTAAGACTAGCGTATGTTGTGAATTTATATGTGATATGAATTCTACATACGGGTACAAGTTAGAGAACTTGTGGACCGGACCGACCCACATAAGAACACTACATGGAACGTTATATGTATGTCATTAGTGT
>JAKUCV010002494.1:60417-79680 GCA_028386065.3 Turnera subulata | reverse complement strand
CAGTACCCAACCGCCTCCCATAATTAAAGATCTCACCTTTTTCATAACTAAAAATAAAAATTGTTGTTATATCTGTGTTCAATGTTCATACTAGCTACACTTCTTCTTCTTTGGAACCAATTAACCAGAGTTGTTATCTACTGTTACTTCTTGTGCGACATTAATTTTGTACTCATATGTAGCTGTATTGCAAAAAATTTGCTAGGCCCCAAAGACGTCTTACCTTTTCAACGTTGTTTACCATGTGTGTTAATTCTTTTCAGAGCGGTACTTCTTCATATTTTTTTTGTAGTTGTTGATAAAATATAAACAAATGCACTATCTAAAATTAATTTATGCAGTTAAATAAGAATTAATAAATCGATTATTATTGTTAATGATATTTGTCTATTAATATTCTAAATTAAATAATTTTAATTATTAAATTATATTATTATTTTTTATTATTGTTTCTTTTTGTGGTCGTTGTTCTTTTTGGTAGTTTACATTAATTATTAGACTGTACCTCAATTTTTCTTCGTTATAGTTCTTCTTTTCTGACAATAAAGAGTCATTGTTCTTTCGTAGTTTTCATTGACTACTCGACTCTTCTTCTTCATAGTACTTTTCTGTAATAAATTACAAACACATATGTCATGAAATTCAGTGATTATTCTTCTTCATGATTATTCTCTTGGGAAAAAGCTATTTTCTTCAAAATTTTTGCTGACTTTTTGGCTCTTCTCCACATAGTTCTATTATTTTCAATAATTATTATTCTTCATAAATTTTTTTTATTGAGAAATATGAATACATGCTTATATATTAATCATTATCTTTATAATGACTTATATATAATGTACACAAAGATTTTTTTTTATCAAAATCTAGACTAACGAATTGTTTAGAATTAGTTTTAGTTTTTGTATTAGAATAGGAATTCATAAATCGATT
The DNA here is from genome assembly GCA_028386065.3 of Turnera subulata. Taxonomy (NCBI): domain Eukaryota; kingdom Viridiplantae; phylum Streptophyta; class Magnoliopsida; order Malpighiales; family Passifloraceae; genus Turnera; species Turnera subulata. The sequence goes on along the minus strand of JAKUCV010002494.1, from coordinate 78,747 downwards.
ATTGTTAATGATATCTGGTAATCCTTTCATATTCTAAATTATATAATTTTTATTATTAAATTATATTATCAATGAAGGGGATTATTAAGTTATATAATATTATTTTCTATTATTATTTTTTTTCGTAAGCATTGTTCTTGTTTCTAGTTTTCGCTATCAATTCAACTCTTCTTCGATTTTTGTTTACCGTAGTTTTTATTGATAATAAATTACAAACACATCTGCCATGAGACCATGTGACTATTCTTCTCCATGATTATTCTTTTTGATAGACATTGTTCTAGTTTTTCGCAGACTCTATAGTTGTTCTTCTCTATAGTTTTATTATTTTCCAGTAATTATTATTCTTCTTAGTGATTGGTAGTTGTTGTAAAAATATAAATAAAAATTTATGCATCAATGATTTTCTTGAGAAGGACGTACATAAACGAAATTGTTTAAAATTAGTTTTTGGAATAGAATAAGAATTCATAAATTGATTATTGTGAATAATATTTTTTAATCCTTTTATATTCTTAATTATATAATTTTGATTATCAAATTATATTACCAATTAAGGTCATTATTAGACATGTTATTATTTTTTGTTATTATTATTTTTATAGCCGTTGTTGTTATTGTTGGTAGTTTTTGTTAACTATTCGACTATTCTTCGTTTTTTTTTCATAGTTGTCATAAGTTCTTGTGATTATTCCTCTCTATGATCATTTTTTCGTAGATGTTGCTCTTGTTCGTGCTTTCGCTGACTCTCCAAATGTTCTTCTACATATTTCTATTATTGTTTTTTGTAATTCTTGGTAGCCTTTGAGAAAATATAAATAAATACTTATACATTAATCATTAACTTGAGAAGAACTTATATATAATTTAGACAATGATTTTTTTATATATTTTGAATAAATTAGATACATATTGTTTAGAATTGATTTTTGTATTAGAATAGGAATTTATAAATCAATTTTTCTTCTCAATACTTCTTATTGATAATAAGTTATAGAAAAAAATATATATCGTGAGTTCTTATAATTATTCTTCTCTATGATCATTCTTTTGTTGTGATGTTTTTCATGTCCGTAGTTTTCGCTAACTCTTCAGCAGTTCTCCTTTATAGTTCTATTATTTCTTAATAATTATTGTCCTTCACAATTCATGATTGGTATTGAGAAAATATAAATAAAGGGTTATATATTAATTATTTTTTTGAGAAAAAATTATATATAATGTAAATAAATATTTTTCTTGATAATCTAGACAAACATATATGCATTTTTTAGAATTAATTTTAGTATTAGATAGAAATTTATAAATCAGATATTGTTAATAATATTTATTATTTTTGATATTCTAAATTATATAATATCCGTAGTCACTGTTTTAGCAAGATTTCCCACATAGACTTTGTAAGTGCTGTCAACAAATTGGGATTCCTCTTTTTGGAGCAAAGACAAACCGATAAGTTGCAAGGGTTTCACTGTTATGTTTACTTTGATTTCACGTCCTTCAATTTGCTGAAAGAAAAACCAAATGGAACTATTAGCCATCACTTTAAACCAGAGCAGTGAACTTTTGTTGTTGCATTATGCGGTTCTTTGATTTCAAAGAAAAACCAAGTTTAACCAAAACTTACTGTGCCGTTCAGATTCGCTCGATAATAGCTCGTTAAGGAAACGAGCCAAGCCTGAGCTTGTCTATTAAATACTCGAAACTAAACGAGTGGAGCCCAATGTATTTTCTCTTAGTGTTCGTCGTCTCTCCCAATGTATTTTCTCTTGATCAATTAATAAAATTTGAGTATAATTTTATCCAAACTATATCAATACCAATTTTGTAATGACAGAATCACGCAGCAAAAGTGAGTAGGAAAGGTCTCGAGATATAGAGATGCAAGCTAAATTTGTGGCTTTGATCCCGTGATGCAGGTACGTAGGTTGTCTCGAGATGTAGAGAAGCAAGCAAAATTTGTTGTGTGTGTTTTGTGTTTTGTGCTGGTGCTGTAATGTTGCTGTGATATTGATGTTGCTGTTGTGATGCTGGTATTGAGGCTGTGTTGTCGATCTTGCTGTTATAATGTCGGTATTATGGGGATGTTGCATTGAGGAGCATTGTGATGAGTCGATGCGATATTATTGTAATGTTGATGTGGTGATTGTGATGATCGATGTTATGACCTTGATGTCGATATTGTTGCAGTAGTGCTAGTGTTATAGTAATGTTGTTGCATTAGTTGTGTGATGCCATGTAAAAACTACGTGAGCTTTGAACCCATGATAGGGGTACGTAGGGAGTTTATAGTGGTTTGAAACGCAAACTCAATTATGTATTTATTATCTGTCTTGTTTTGTTTTTGTTCCTGTATTGTTTTTGTTTTGTGTGTTTGTACATGAGACATGCAGGGATCTTAAATTGCACATGATTTCGCCCCAACACGGACGGGTGCCTAACAACTTCCCATCTGTGACGAACACCCGGGTCTAGCATCTATAGTTCGCTAATCGGTTGCCTTGGGTATCGGATGTCAGGTTTTTCCAAGATTTTGCCCTTAATAATGTTAGTGTAATGCCCAAAAGCCAATCATTGGATGATTATATAGTCATGCATATTTATTAAGGTTTTATTCAAACAAATATGTTTATCAGTGATAAATGCTTGCACATATTTATAAACTAAGAATATTTTATATTCTTGAATTGTCCCTAGTCGATTATTATTATGGATGGGTTGTAATAATAAATTAAGACTAGCGTATGTTGAGAATTATATGAGATATGAATTCTGCATACGGGTACAAGTTGGAGAACTTGTGGTCTGGACTGACTCGACATAAGAAAACTACATGGACTGTTATATATATGTTGTCATTAGTGGTTCTTATATGTACTATCTTTAGACCTAAGATCATCAAGGTTACCAACATATGAGTCGTGTACTTTGACATTACTCTTAGTTACTAGTAACTGAGTGAACCTTAGAGTAATTGTTGGGTACATGATATAATGTGTAGTGGGTTTTGTATGATCAAGATGGAATTCGTCCAACCCTTATAACGGGTATATTATCAGTTGGGCCTCTTGATAGAGTTGAACTGTAAATGCATGGCCATGCTCAGATTAAGTGATATGGGGATATCATTTGTATCTGTTTTACACAATTAACTCAGAGATCAAGAAAACTTAGATTAAACATATACGAGAATGACATATTCCAAGTCTCGTATTTGATCTTGACAATGTGACGAAAGGGTATTGACATTTTTCCGAGGCATAATGAATTAGTACTGATCTGGTCACTTGGGTAACAATGATGTGTTGCTAGAGACCGCTCATTGTTTATAATTATAAATGAGAGTTTATAATTGTTGCCAACATGATTAGTGCCTACAGGGTCATACACTTAGAACTATTGATTCGAGCCAGTGGTTAGACTATGGTTGGACCAGGTTATTCAGCTAGTGGTTAGACCATAGTTGGACTATGGTTGGACCGGCCCGTTTGGGTTGATCGGTTCAATAGTTACCAGAATTATTGAACCTGAATTATTGTCCAAAAAAGCATGAAAGGATATGTTGTCTTATATATATGTTGATATATATGATTGAGTTAGTGGAGACATAATCATGTTGATGATTGTGACTAAAGTATAGATAATGGAAAACACAATCATGCATGATAAGATGTATGTATGATTAGGTTGGCCATTTCTATATTGACTAACGTTGAAAACATATATAAGTGATATATGAAAGAGTGTTAGTATGAGCAGATTTTTTAGAGCTCAACACAATAGCAAAACACACTCTTCATACTTGAGAAAGAAACACATCAAACACTCTCTGGTCTCTAGCTCTCGGAAATTCTGCAGCTAGCACTGCGGTTCGGGAGTGCTCGGGTTAGTGATCGTGTGACGGTTGCTAGCAATCATCAACGGTTCGTGTGGATACCATAGAGGAGTCGGATTTCTGTCCGATTCTTGTTGATTTGGATCATCAGTTGAGTGAAAGATCTCAACCAAACCAGGTACGAAAATCTTATTATTTGGTTTATCCTGTTTCACATGGATCCTCCATTATTTCCGGGTTTTTTCGCTGCGCATTTTGTCTCTTTGTTTGCATACCCAGTTACTTACAGTGGTAGCGGAGCCTCTTGTGAAACACTAAACCGAATAAGTTGTTTATATGTATGATATGCTATATGTGATATGGCTTGATCATGATTGTATAAGCAACATAAATTGATCATAGTTTATTATGCTTATGTTGATAGTATGCTTAAACTAGATCATTATGATTCTCATCTATGTGATATGTTGAAGTTGGTTCTGTCAAAGGTGTTTGACAACAAGTACTTGATTGGTATATGATAGCAATCAATTTGTACTTCTGGCAGAAAGTCAAATGAGTTCGATAAAGGGGCATAACATCAATACATCAATGTTCTCTTCGGCCGAGTGAACCAAACATCGATGTTTAATGGTAAACATCGATGTTCTCCTTTGTTGATTATCAGCCGAAAGGTCAAAACATCGATGTTTAATGGTTAAACATCGATGTTCTCTTTGGTCGATAGTCCGCCGAGGGGTTGAAACATCGATGTTTATGTTCAAACATCGATGTTTATGTTCAAACATCGATGTTCCCTTGACCAATTGCATTTCAAGATATTTTTGCAAAAACACTGTGCAAACATCGATGTTCACTGTTCAAACATTGATGTTTAAGATGCAAACATCGATGTTCTAAGCATTCGGCCAATTATTTGGAGTTCCAAAAACTGCAAACATCGATGTTTAAGTGTCAACATCGATGTTCTGGAATTCAAAAACTTCAAACATCAATGTTTAAGTGTCAACATCGATGTTCTGAGGATTCTCCAACTTCAAACATCGATTTTTAAGTGTAAACATCGATGTCCTAAGGGCTCTGCCAATTAGTTCGATGTTCTGCATGCTAGATAACATGTTCTTATGTTCTTAATGATATATGAACAACATGTAGATTGCTTGTTAACATGCCTATCCTATTATAATCATGTCACATAGCTTGGTGTGTTGATTATAAATGATTGTATATGCGACATATGATCACATGCTTGCTATGTATGGAATGAGCACTCTTCTTTGCATATATCAACACTTGGTAGGTTTGCCAAAACAAAGTGCCAATGTTTATCCTAGCAAGATGCGATAGCATAATTGTTATGTATGGAAACAATTGTTGATGTAAATATTAAGTTCCTTATGTGTTTCTTTCCATTGATAAGCACTCATCTATGCTTAGATCAACACTTGGTAGGTTTGCCAAAGTAAAGTGCCAATGTATATCATAGCAAGGTGCGATGGGATAATTATAATATCCAAATTGCTTATTGTGGGTTGAACTTAACTAAGTCATCTCAACAGGATTGGGGACTTAAAGGCAAAGAATTGAGATAAGTCTATGAGATAGACAAGAACAAGAGTTGTTCACTCAACTATCAAAGAGTTACATGAGATGTAATTGACAAAGAGTTGTCTACCTAAATAACTATGATATAAGCAATTAGCCAAAGCTAACTTTTCTTGTAGTGAAATATGGATCTTGGCCCACTCATTATCATCTTGATTTGTATAGTGGGAGTGTCATTTCATAAAATTCCTTGTTAAATGATTGTATACATGACTTTGATTTGTGTGAATTTATCATTTTAGAATTATCATGTCACAAAACACAAGTACTATGTCACTGCTATCAGTCCTTGAGAAGGAAAAACTGAATGGGAATAATTTCCTTCAGTGGCACTGCAATTTGAGGATTGTCCTCAAGCAAGAAAAGAAATTGTATGTCCTTGAAGGACCTGTTCCTGATGAACCGGCACCTAATGCTCCTAGGGCAGAAAAGGATGCTTACAAGAAGCATGTTGATGAAGCATTGGATGTTGCTTGCCTTATGCTTATCGCCATGGACTCTGAGCTTCAGAAGCAACATGAGAACTTGGGTGCTTTTGATATGATCGAATACCTGAAAATGCTCTTTGAAGAGCAAGCCAGGCATGAGAGGTATGAGACCTCAAAGGCATTATTCCAATGCAAGATGGCTGAGTCATCACCTGTAAGACCTCATGTGCCCAAAATGATTGGATACATTGAGAGCCATGAGGGGCTGAGTTTTCCTTTGCAAAGAGAGTTGGCTGTTGATCTAGTCCTGCAATCGTTGCCGGATAGTTATAGCCAATTTGTCATGAATTTCAACATGAATCTTCTTGACAAATCTTTGTCTGAGTTGCTTAACATGTTGGGAACAGTTGAGTAACAGACGAAGGCTAATAAATCCAACAATATTTTGATGGTTGGAAATGGCAAAGGAAAGGGAAAAGCCATGTTTAGCAAGAAGAAAAAATGTACCAAAAAGTTTGGTTCATGTGCATCTTCTTGTTCACATGTGCTGAAACCCAAAGGTGGTATTGCAAAGGAAGGACAATGTTTCCATTACAAGAAACCTGGCCGTTGGAAGCGTAACTGTCCTATTTACCTTGAGGAGATGAAGAAACAGAAGGGAAGTAAGACTTCCGCTTCAGGTATTCTTGTTATAGAAGCTAATATTTCTATCTCTGAATCATGGGTATTAGATACCGGATGTGGTTCTCACATTTGTGTAAATGTGCAGGATCTGAGAAAGAGTAGAAGATTAGCAAAGGGTGAAGTGGACTTGCGTGTTGGAAATGGAGCAAGAGTTGCTGCATTAGCCGTAAGGACTTATTATCTGTCTTTACCGAGTGGTTTGGTTTTGGAACTTGATGTTTGTTATTATGTACCTACTATAAGCAGGAATTTAATTTCTGTCTCTTGTCTGGACATGAAGGGTTTTTCATTCGTAATAAAGAACAACTGTTGTTCTATTTATTTGAATGATATTTGTTATGGTGGTGCATATTTAAGCAATGGTTTGTACGTTCTAAACCGAGAAACCCCAGTCTATAACATTAATTCGAAGAAGGTTAAATTAAACGATTCTATTACGACCTTTCTCTGGCATTGTTGTTTGGGCCATATAAACGAGACTCGTATTTCTAAACTCCATAAGAATGGGCTTTTAGAGTTATTTGATTTTGAATCATATGAGACATGTGAGTCATGTTTATTGGGCAAAATGACGAAGGCTCCTTTTGCAGGTAAAGGTGAAAGGGTTTCAGACTTGTTAGGCCTTATACATTCTGATGTATGTGGGCCTATGTCAACACAGGCTAGAGGAGACTTTTAGTACTTCATTACATTTACTGATGATTATAGTAGATATGGCTATGTGTATCTTATGAAGCACAAGTCAAAATCCTTTGAAAAGTTCAAAGAATTCAAGAATTAAGTACAGAATCAACTTGGTAAGAGTATTAAAATGTTTCGATCTGATCGAGGAGGTGCATACTTAGACCGAGAATTTCTTGATCATCTAAAGAAATGTGGTATAGTATCACAACTTACTCCTCCAGGTACACCTCAATGGAATGGTTCGTTCTATGATGAGTCATGGTTCGTTCTATGATGAGTCAAGCTGACCTTCCTTCTTCATTTTGGGGTCATGCTTTATTGACTGCTGCTTTTACACTTAATCGCGTTCCATCTAAATCGGTTGAAAAGACTCCACATGAGATGTGGACTGGGAAACGTCCCAATTTGTCTTTTATGAAGATTTGGGGTTGTGAGGCTTACGTAAGACGTCAAGCAACAGATAAACTCGGCCCTAAGTCTGACAAATGCCTTTTTGTTGGATATCCTAAAGAAACTAAAGGATATTATTTCTATAATCCCTCAGAGCAAAAAGTGTTTATTGCTCGTACTGCTATTTTTCTAGAAAGAGAATTTATTTCTAGAGAGATCAGTGGGAGAAAAATAGAACTCGAAGAAGTTCGAGTACAACAAGAAGCTATAGAGGATAAGATGGAACAAGGACAGGAACCGCAAGATGTTGTGGGTGAAAATCCTTTACCTGTAACACATGGACCACATAGGTCTGATAGTACTCGGTATGAGCATGAGAGATATGAATTTCTTTTTACTCATACTGGAGACGTGATGCTCATGGATGAAGATGAGCCCACTTCCTATCAGCAGACAATTACGGGTCCAGACTCCAAGAAGTGGCTAGAAGCCATGAATTCTGAGATGGAATCCATATATGAAAACAAGGTATGGACCTTGGTTGATCCACCTGAAGGGGTAAAACCCATTGGATGCAAGTGGGTCTATAAGAAGAAGACCTACATGGATGGTAATGTGATTACCTTTAAAGGGTGATTGGTTGCTAAAGGTTTCAAACAAGTTCATGGTATTGACTATTATGAAACTTTTTCGCCAGTTGCCAAGGTTAAATCCATCCTAATTCTATTGGCTATAGCTGCATACCATGATTGTGAGATATGGCAGATGGATGTCAAAATCGCTTTCCATAATAGAAATCTTTTAGAGGATGTGAACATGACACAACCTGAAGGTTTTGTCACTCCAGAGAATACTTATAAGGTATGCAAATTGCAAAGATCCATTTATAGATTAAAGCAAGCTTCTAGGAGTTGGAATCTTCATTTTGATGAACTAATCAAACAATTTGGTTTGATTAAAAATGAAGATGAGCTATGTGTTTACAAGAAGGTTAGTGGGAGCACTATCGTTTTCTTGTTGTTGTATGTTAACGACATTCTACTCATAGGGAATGATATTCCAACACTACAGTCTATAAAGACTTGGTTAGGAAAGATCTTCTCAGTGAAGGACTTAGGAGAAGCATCCTACGTGCTAGGTATAAAGATCTATAGAGATAGATCCAAAAGGCTTCTTGGCCTAAGTCAGAGTACATATATTGACAATGTGCTTAAAAGGTTTAGTATGCAAGATTCCAAGAAAGGTTTCTTGCCCATGTCTCATGGCATAACTCTCTCAAAGAATCATTATCCTAGTACATCTAAGGAGAGAGCAAATGAGTAAGATTCCTTATGCGTCAGCAATAGGATCTATCATGTATGCCATGCTATGTACTCGACCAGATGTCACATATGCATTAAGTGTCACAAGCAGATATCAATCTGATCCCGGTGAAGGTCACTGGATAGCGGTTAAGAACATCCTTAAGTACTTGAGAAGAACTAAGGATGCATTCCTTGTATACGGAAGCATTGATGAGCTTGTTGTAAAGGGTTGCACAGATGCTAGCATCCAAACATACAGGGATGACTTTAGATCGCAATCAAGATATGTGTTTTGTCTTGGAGCTAGTGCTGTTTGCTGGAAGAGTTCAAAGCAAGAAACAGTTGCCGATTCTACCACTGAGGCTGAATATATAGCTACCTCTGATGCAGCGAAAGAGGATGTTTGGATTAAGAAGTTCGTAACTGAACTTGGCGTGGTTCCGAGCATTGACTGTCCGATTGAACTCTACTGTGACAACAATGGAACAATCGCACAAGCTTAAGAACCTAGATACCACCAAAGATCCAAGCATATACTCCGACGCTACCATTTTATTAGAGAGATCATTGGCAGAGGCGATGTGAGGCTGTGCAAGGTTCCTTCTGAGAACAATGTAGCAGATCCTTTAACTAAGCCGCTCACACAGCAGAAGCATGATGGTCATGCTAAATCCAATGGTATTAGATACATGGATGATTGGCTTTAGTTCAAGTGGGAGATTGCTAGTGTAATGCCAAAAAGCCAATCAATGGATGATTATATGGTCATGTATATTTATTATGGTTTTATTCCAATAAATATGTTTATAAGTGATAAATGCTTGCACATATTTATAACCTAAGAATATTTTATATTCTTGAATTGTTCCTAGTCGATTATTATTATGGATAAGTTGTAATCATAAATTAAGACTAGCATATGTTGAGAATTATATAAGAAATGAATTCTACATATGGGTACAAGTTAGAGAACTTGTGGTCTCGACTGACCCGGCATAAGAACACTACATGGACTGTTATATATATGTTGTCATTAGTGGTTCTTATATGTACTATCCTTAGACATGAGATCATCAAGGTTCCCAACATATGAGTCGTCTACTTTGACATTACTCTTAGTTACTCGTAACTGAGTAAACCTTAGAGTAATTGTTGGGTACATGATATAATGTGTAGTGGGGTTTTTTTTTTTTATGCTAACGATTATTTTATTCAATATGAACAAATGTACAAAGCTTCATAAGAATGCAACAGAAGCTCGATACAGACCCACAATGATCGCAGAAACAGGAAGAAACTACATAGGAAAAGACACAGAATAACACATTAAAAATTCGAACAGAGACCAATCAGTTTGGTGGTGCAAGCATCATTAGATTGCGACGAGGGGCCTTACACAAATTTATTGTATCAGCATTTCCAATTACGCAGGAAGCACTATTTGGGAAGAAGCACTGAAAGGACTTGATCCAAGAGGTAACATTCACCAAACCAAGATCTACAATTCTGTCCTTATCAGAGTCAGAGTTATTGAAGACTCTCCTATTCCTTTTTAGCCAAATGGACCAAAGAGTCGCGCATGCAATTGCAGTCCAGAAAGGTCTACTATAGTTGAAAGGAGAAGCAAAGGACCATTGAAGCAAAAAATCACTGAGAGTTGCGGGCATAACCCATTGGATACCCCACCATCCCCAAAGATTACCCCAAACATTCCAAGCGAACGGACAGAGGAGAAGAAGGTGGTCCCTGCATTCAAGCTGTTTCTTACAAAAGGTACAAATAGAATTTGCCTAGGGGATAATACCTCGATGCCGCATGACTTTTTTCGTAGGAATTGTGTTGTTGATGGCCAACCAAAGCCAACATTCGATTTTGAAGGGTGTCAGGGTGAGCCAAATGAGAGGCTTGGTGCATGAAAACCCCCCGTGAGAATATAAAAACTTCCTTCCGGAGGATACTGAGTAATTCCCATCTTGATTGTCAAGCCAAGTCATTGAATCCATTCAGTTTGGCTGGAGGGACACATTAGAAGTCAATAATTTCACTTTCGCAATATCGTCATTTTCCCAATCTCGCAGTGGTCTGCGCCAAGAGGATAGCCAGAGAGGTAGTGAGGTGGTGGTCTTAAGAAATTCACACATGGAGCGCTCTTTAGAAAGAGCATTTGAATACAGCCGCGGGAATAACAATTTCAGGGGACCCTCACCCGACCAATCATCTTCCCAAAACCGAATTCTCTCGCCGTTGCCAAATTCGATGCAAGAGCCGGATCGTAGAGACACTCCAAAGTGATTGAAGGCATCCCCAAAATGAGTGTTATCACTCCATTGAGCTGAAACCTTTGAAGGGGCAAAAGATGGGAATAAATCTGAAGTATCTGCGGTGCATTTATATTTAATAAGGCTTTTTCAAACTTCCCTTCCTGGCTTAGTGTAATTCAAAAGCCATTCGAAGAGTAGTCATTGATTCATGACATGAATGTCTACAATGCCCATGCCACCAGATTCTTTGGGGATGGAGAAAGATTTCCACGCCAAAAGACACACCTTTCTAGACTTGTTGAGACCGTTCCAGAAAAAACACCGCTGGATCTTAATAATTCTTTTGGCAACAACCACCGGTAGACGGAATAAGGACATGAAGTAAATGGAGAGTCCACTATGGACGGATTTGATAAGTGTGACCCGGCCGCCAAGGGAGAGGTGCTTGCCTTTCCATGCCTTGAGCTTGGTAGAGAATTTATCCAGAATGGGTTTCCATGCCTCAACACGTCTCATATTGGCCCGAGTGGATAACCAAGGTATTAGATCGGGGAATGCTCTATGCGGCTGTGCAACATATTAGCATATTCTTGAACATGAGTAGTAGGCAGTCCAATCCCGATAATGCTGCTCTTGAAAAAATTAATACTTAGACCCGAAAGTGCCTCAAAGATTCTCAAACATCGCTTAAGGTTCAGCAATGATGAGACATCTGCAGGTGAGAAGAGTATGGTGTCGTATGCAAACTGTAGGATGGATATATTAATGCCATGAACGGGTACCTCTTGAATCAGATTCAGAGAGCTTGCCCTGGATAGAATACGTGACAACCCCTCTGCCGCTAATATGAACAAAAATGGAGAGAGAGGGTCTCCCTGTTTGAGACCCCTCCTCATTGTGAATTCCTCGGAAGGAGAGCCATTAACCAAGATCGCCGCTTTTGATGAGGAAAGGCATTCGTCAATCCATCTCCTCCATAATAATCCAAATCCCATGGCCTCGAAAACCTGAGACAAGTAGCCCCAATCCACCGAATCGAAAGCCTTTTGGAAGTCAAGCTTCCAGATAATGGCTTCGCGCTTCTCTTTTCTTAAGGAATACTTCGTTAGCAACGAAAGCAAAGTCCATAATACTTCTTCCTTTAATAAAGGCCGATTGTTGACTACTGATCAAATTTGGTAAGACAGATTTCAACCTCGATGCCAGCAGTTTTGAGTTGATTTTGTATAATCCATGCACAAGCGTGATGGGCCTGAAATCGTCCAAGGAGTCAGCCCCGGATTTTTTGGCGATAAGTGTGATATATGCTGAATTAGAACCTTTAGGTGACCTGGCAGAAGCAAAGAACTGACAAACCATGTCAAAAACTTCGTATTTAATTACTTCCCAACAGTTCATATAGAAGGAGAAGCCAAACCTGTCGGGGCTCGGGGCCTTGGAGCTATCACAACTCCAAACAACATTCTTGACTTCCTCCATTGAGAAAGGCTTTTCCAGATCACGTGCAAGAGAGGGATCGAGTCTTGCAAAGGTGATTGTGCCGAGGGAAGGTCTAGCATAATTGCAAGAAGAATAGAGCTTGGCAAAGTAATTCTTGGTCTCCTCCTTTATGGCTTTCAGGTCAGTAATCAGATCATTGTTAGACCTGATGTGGCTGATTCGATTTTTTGAGCCCTTTATCCATGCTGACATGTGAAAGAAACGTGAATTCCTATCCCCGAGTTTGCACCATTTTATTCTTGCCTTCTGCCGCCAAATTGCCTCTAATTGTTTGTATTTGATCTCAAGTTCAGATTTGAGATCATTAATGGAGGCAAGTTCGGATTGGGATAGGTCACGGGTCTCTGAAACTTTGTCAAAATGATCCAGCTCCTCTTGAATTGAAAGAAGAATTGCGTTCACATTCCCGTAAACCTCTCGATTCCAACTACCAAGGATGCACCTCAAAGCTCCTAGTTTCTTTAGTATGCTGAACTGATTTGGAAATTCACGACCTGCCTCAGCCGACATTTCTTTGATACGATCATAGAACCTAGGATGATCCCACCAAGCTGCTAAGAATCTGAACGGTTTGAATCCCCAATCCACGGATTCCTGGGAGAGCAACAAGGGGCAGTGGTCCGAGTTTTGTTTACTACCAGTAGTAAGGGACAAATGCAGAAGAAAGATGGGCCAATCACCTTCAGCAAAGACTCTATCAATCCGGCTAGTAGCTCGGTAATTCCCCCATGTATATAAATGCCCCTTATGAGCGAACTCAATAAGATTCAGCCTTTGGATAAAATTTTTGAAGGCTTCAGTACCGCGGTGGCACAATCTCCCACTTTTCCGATCAGAAGCATTAAGCGTTTCATTGAAGTCGCCGAGGATCAACCAAGGAGCCATGAAGGACAACTTCATTATGCATAGATCATCAAACATTTGCAATCAGGAGTCAATTGTATTACATTAAATTGGTCGACCTATCCCAGCTGATTACATCACCAATTCTTTTGGTTTCATTCACTTCGTAAGAATTGAAGGAGACAGGAGTAGACTCGCTGATTTTAGTGCCGCCCTCAACACGCTTATTCACCTTAGCAATGTCTGAATCAGTCACCGACATCCTGCTATCTATAGTGGATATAATGCTGCCATTTTTTGAGAGGAATCTGCTCTTTTTCAGAAAAGCCTTTGCCTTGTTTGGGTTCTACTGCAGCCCCCATACATTTTAGGACTGCCAAGACTTTTCTCTCCACCAAACCCTGAAGAGAAGAAGAATCCTCGGCATAGGTTGGGGGTTCCCATTGGTCGCACCGTATGAAAGAGGATAATTGATATGACCTTAGGCTGCTTGATGAAGCTTCAAAATCATGGGATTTGGATGGGGGTGGAGTGGGGTTGATGAAGGGAGAATACGAGGCAAAGGGCATGTTTAGAGAGGGGACCAGAGGTTGAGGGATGTGAAGGTTAGGGGTGTGCTCGAAAGTGAGGGCCACTGATAATGGTACATTGAATGGGCTTGAAATAGAATGTTAGGCTGGGCTTGAGGGGGGGCACTGGGTTGGGTGAATATTTGGTTGGATTGGTGTGATTAGGATCTTAGGGTATCATGTGCGAGTCCACAGATACATGGTTTTCTGACAGCTCGGATGGGGTCAGTATAGGACAAAGTGTGAGTGGGTTTTGGAAGGTGGTCTTTACAGACTCGCCAAGCCTCTCGATAATGGGGCGCAGATTGAAGATATTGTCAGAAGTCGGGGCGGCATTTTGGTTTGATTTGTGCGAGTTGTTGGGAGAAGAGATTGCTTTACTGAGCTGTTTGGTAGGCGAGAGAGTGGGCCCACTGGTGTTAGGGTCGGAGCGAGGAGGCTGTCTCGGAGACTGCACCGATGACCACTCCCAGTCAAGGGGGTCATATTGAGACTCAACGACGCCAACATCAAAAGCGTGATCTCCCACAAAGACTAAGAGTACACAGTTAATGAGACGCTTTGAGGTGGTAAGAACAAGGACTTCTGCAGCATCAAAGCGATCCATAGACATGGATTCAGAGCTCCAATCAACCATCGTGCCGAAATTTGCGGAAATCGCACTAAATAAATCCTTCGACAAAAAACACGGTGAGATCCCCTTCATCAATACCCAACAAAGACGATTAAAGGCCGCGTCCCCCTCCTTCCATTTTCTAAACACAGAGCATACTTGGTTGATTAAAACTAGTTTGCACACCACTGCTTCCTGTAACTCCTCTTGCGAGTTGAACGGCAAGGGGAGCAGAGGAGCATGTTTGGGTACAAGGTTGGGGCCACCAGAGGGATGATGAAGGGTTGTGAGGGGTTGGGCCTCTTGATAGAGTTGAACTGTAAATGCATGGCAATGCTCAGATTAAGTGATATGGGGATATCATTTGTATCTGTTTTACACAGTTACCTCAGAGATCAAGAACACTTAGATTAAACATATACGAGAATGACATATTCCATGTCTTATGTTTGATCTTGATAATGTGACGAAAGGATAATGACATTTTTCCGAGGCATAATGAATCAGTACTGATCTGGTCACTTGGGTAACAATGATGTGTTGCTAGACACCGCTCATTGTTTATAATTATAAATGAGAGTTTATAATTATTTCCAACGTGATTAGTGCCTATAGGGTCACACACTTATAACTGTTGATTCGAGCCAGTGGTAAGACCATGGTTGGACCAGGTTATTGAGCTAGTGGTTAGACCATGGTTTGGTTGATCGATTCAATAGTTACCGGAATTATTGAACCTGAATTATTGTCCCAAAAAGCATGAAAGGATGTGTTGTCTTATATATGTGTTGATATATAAGATTGAGTTAGGGGAGACATAATCATGTTGATGATTGTGACTAAAGTATAGATAATGGAAAACACAATCATGGTTGATAAGATGCATGTATGATTAGGTTGGCCATTTCTATATTAACTAACGTTGAAAACATATATAAGTGATATATGAAAGAGTGTTAGTATGAGCAGATTTTTGAGAGCTCAACACAATAGCAAAACACACTCTTCATACTTGAGAAAGAAACACATCAAACACTCTCTAGTCTATAGCTCTCGGAAATTCTGCAGCTGGCACTGCGGTTCGGGAATGCTCGGGTTAGTGATCGTGTGACGGTTGCTAGCAGTAATCAACGGTTCGTGTGGATACCGTAGAGGAGTCGGATTTCTGTCTGGTTCTTGCTGATTTGGATCATCAGTTGAGTGAAAGATCTCAACCAAACCAGGTACGAAAATTTTTTTATTCGGTTTACCCTGTTTCACATGGATCCTCCATTAGTTCCGGATTTTTCCGCTGCGCATTTTGTCTATTTGTTTGCATACCCGGTTATTTACAAATAAAATCTGGGTGGCGACTCTATAGATGTTGAATCGGCCCGAAGAAGGTGTAAGGATGCGAGTGAGGGGATTGAGTAAATCTTAATCCGGGTCCTTACAGACAGTTGTTATCTATTGTTACTTTTTGTGCAAAATTAATTTTGTATTCATATGTAGTTGTATTTAAAAATGATGGACGACTATAAATTATATATAAAAAAATGATGGACCAGCATATCTAGAATCAGAGTTGTTATCTATTGTTAGAAAATGCAATCTTAACATTTTGATAGCTAAAAAAAAAAATTTGTTAGATCTGTGTTCAATGTTCATACTAGACTTCTTCTCTGGAACCAGAGTTGTTATCTACTGTTACTTCTTGTGCCAAATTTTTGTATTTATATGTAGGTATATTTATAATCTATTTTTTTATTCAGTTGCATTAGCACTTTTAATTGAAACATTCTCCTAACTGTATTAGAATTTTTTAAAATAATTTTTACTTATAATTTATGATCCACTATTGTTTTTCAAAACTAATTTTAATTCTCCATTTCTTCTCTTTTCTCCCTTATACATTCTTATAGATATTCATGAATATTCTTTTTCTGATTCTAAAAGGAGAATTTTGTACCCAAAAAAATGTCTCTAAAATTATTTTGTAAGAACTTCATGATTCATATAGAATTTATATTTGTTTATAGTTATTTTTATATAACCAAAATTGCCTCTTGTAAGTTTTTTTTATAAAGAGCAGTTTTTTTAAAAAAAATAAATGAACTGTCGGAGAATTTGCAGTAGGTAAAGAAATATGGCTTTAAAATATAATATAGATGTTATATAAATAGGATAGAAAAATTAAATTTTGGTGAAAATTTGTATTTCTTTTGGTTTTTCTTTTGTTTGTTGGCAAACTACACTTCCGAATTTTTAATTAGTTAGTTTTATATTGAATTGAATTGTAAAAGGGAATGCTTTCGGGTGGGGGGTTGGCAATTAGTGGACAAAGTGCAGACTAATTTCAAGTTAGTGTTGGTTTAACTTTTTTGGTCTGAACTTTGTAATCGTTATACTTACTTTCACCTTTTTACATTTAAATTATACAAATGGCCCAATGGACTTAATTCCACCTTCATGGACGACTATAATTAGATAATACAACAAAGGGATGGAGCAATATCTCAGGAACCAGACTCATTTTTGATTTAGTAACTAAAAAAAGTGTTATTAGACTTAGATCTGTGTTCATACTGGACTTCATCTCTTGGAAATATTTATTTAGATTATTATTGTTAGATAATACAATCTTATCATTTTGATAACTAAAAGAAACTATTGTTAGATCGGTCTTCATTGTTCATACTAGACTTCTTCTGTTGGAACTATCTATTTATATTAATATTTTGTCATGTCATTCTTTGGAGGAGATAAGAGCACTAAGCAATGCACTTGACACTTCTGAAATTTGAAAATATCCTTGTCTAGAGAGCCTAATAATGATTAGTAAATTACAAGTTATCATATGATATTTTTTTTCGTTTGTTTGGATAAGCGTGGATATTATCATGTGGCAAAATCATCCAGAATAATTAATAGAGAAATGATAACAAGTGCTGTTCGTGTCAAACTAGCTGCAAGTATACAACGTGCTGTAGTAAAGAAGGTCGAATCACAGGGACTGTTGTAAACAACATTGTTCTTAGAATTTCAATTGATTAGACTAAATAACAAATAAACAAATAAAATTGAGATTGTGATGATAATAACCTGAGGTAATAAAGTAAATAAGCAGAAAGTAAAGTGATAGTATCGGCTGGTGAAAAGATGCAGTTGTAAGAAAACCTAGGTTGTCCGGGATTCACTATAGCTCATGCTGTTCAAATAATAATCCAGAATTCGGTTACTTAGCTCGTCTATCTTGTTGGGTTACCTAGCCTATAATTTTTACAACCAGTTGTTCACTATTATTGTAAAACTACCCTAATCCCGAACAACCTGTTGTTCGCCAGTGTTGCCTGTCCTAGGGTGCAGTAGGTGCTGAATCCTGAACTACCCTAAAACCCTCTCTCGACATTATTTAGGATAGAGGTTGTATATGGAATGATCAGATTTCCTAGCTTCTCCTGTTCAGTGCTTCGCTAAGACGTCTAAGATGTACAAGAGGGTGATCAAGCCACATGCACTATTAAGTTCTCCATACACAAATCAAGGCATGATCAACGAATAAAAGAAACCAGACATGAATTATTACCCAAACATAAAGCTGTAGCTACATCCCATAAACCTTGATATAAAATATT
>JAKUCV010002494.1:0-53048 GCA_028386065.3 Turnera subulata | reverse complement strand
GAGACTCGTATTCCTAAACTCCATAAAGTTGGATTTTTAGACTCATTTGATTTTGAATCATATGAGACATATGAGTCATGTTTGTTAGGCAAAATGACTAAGGCTTCCTTTACGGGTAAAGGTGAAGAGCCTAGGACTTGCTAGGTCTAATACATACTGATGTATGCGGACCAATGTCTACACAGGCTAGAGATGGTTTTCAATACTTCATTACATTTACTGATGACTTCAGTAGATACGGCTATGTGCATCTAATGAAACACAAGTCGGAATCCTTTGAAAAGTTCAAGGAATTCAAGAATGAAGTACAGAATCGACTCGGAAAAGTATTAAGATACTTCGATAAGATCGAGGAGGTGAATACATAGGCCGAGAGTTTCTTGATCATCTAAAGAGTTGTGGTATAGTATCACAGCTTTCTCCACCGAGTACACTTCTTCAAATGGTGTATCCGATAGGAGGAACTGAACCTTGTTAGACATGGTTCGTTCTATGATGAGTCAAGTTGACCTTCTATTTTCTTTTGGGGACATGCATTATTGAGTGCTGCATTTACCTTAACCGTGTTCCATCTAAATCGGTTTTAAAGACACCATATGAGATATGGACTGGGAAGCGTCCCATTTTGTCTTTTATGAGGATTTAGGGTTGTGAGGCTTACGTGAGACATTAAGCATCAGATAAACTCGACCCTAAATCTGACAAGTGCCTTTTGAATGATACCTTAAAGGGTATTGTTTCTATAATCCCATAGAGCACAAAGTGTTTGTGGCTCGGAATGCTATTTTTCTAGAAAGAATGTATATTTCTAGAAGAATTAGTGGGAGGATAATAGAACTCGAAGAAGTTTGAGACAAAGAGGCTGAGATGGAACAAGAACAGGAACCACAAAGTGTTGTGGACGAGAATCCTATTCCTGTAACACATGGACCGCGTAGGTCGGATAGGATTCGGCATGAGCCCGAGAGATATGGATTTCTCGTGACTCATACCGGTAATGTGATGCTCATAAGTAAGGATGAGCCCACTTCCTATCAGCTGACCATTACGGGTCTTTACTCCAAGAAGTGGCTTGAAGCTATGAATTCGGAAATGGAATCCATGTATGAAAAAAAAGGTATGGACCTTGTTTGATCCACCTGAAAGGGTAAAACCTATAGAGTGCAAATAGGTCTTTGTGAAAGACCGACATGGATGGTAATGTGATTACCTTTAAAGGGCAATTGGTTGCGAAAGGTTTCAAGCAAGTTCATAGTATTGACTATGGTGAAACCTTCTCACCAGTTGCCATGGTTAAATCCAGCCGGATTCTTTCGGCTATAGCCGCATACCATGATTATGAGATATGGCAAATGGATGTCAAAACCGCTTTCCTTAATGGAAAAATTTTTGTGGATGTGTACTTGACACAACCTGAAGGTTTTTTCGATCCAGAGAATGCTAGTATGGTATGCAAGTTGCAAAGGTCCATTTGTGGACTAAGGCAAGCTTCTAGGAGTTGAAATCTTCGTTTTAATGATGTAATCAAGAGTTTGGTTTCATCATTAATGAAGATAAACCATGTGTTTACTAGAAGGTTAGTGGGAGCACTATTGTTTTCTTGTTGTTGTATGTTGACGATATCCTACTTATTGAGAGTGATATTCCGACACTACAGTCTGCAAAGACTTGGTTAGGAAAGAATTTCTCAATAAAGGACTTAGGAAGAGCTGCCTAAGTGTTAGGTATAAAGATCTATAGAGATAGATCCAAAAGGCTTCTCGGGCTAAGTCAGAGTACATAAATTGACAAGGTGCTAAAGGGATTTAGCATGCAAAGATACCAAGAAAGGTTTCTTGCCCATGTCACTTATGTTTTTGAGTATCACAAGCAGATGCCAATCTCATCCCAGTGAAAGTCACTGGACAACAGTTAAATATCCTTAAGTACTTGAGAAGCACTAAGGATGCATTCCTGGTTTACGGAAGCATTAATGGGCTTGTTGTAAAGTGTTACAAAGATGCTCGCTACCAAACCGATAGGGATGATTTTAGATCGCAATCAGGTTATGTGTTTTTGCCTTGGAGGTGGCACTGTTTGCTGGAAGAGTTCCAAGCAAGAGACAGTAGCCGACTCTACAACTAAGGCTGTGTAAAGTTCCTTTTGGGAACACAGTAGGAGATCTATTGTCTAATCTTCTCACGCAGCGGAAGCATGATGGTCGTGCTAGATCCACATGTATGAGATATATGGATGATTGGCTTTAGTGCAAGTGGGAGATTATTAGTGTAATATTCCCAAAAGCCAATCATGGATGACTATTTGTAGTCATGTATACACATTAAGGTTATTCCAATAAGTATCGTTTATGAGATAAACGCTTGCACATACTTATAACCCTAGAATATTTCATATTCTTAAATGTCCCTAGTCGATTATTATTACGGATGGGTTGTAATAATAAATTAAGACTAGCGTATGTTGAGAATTGCATATGTGATATGAATTCTACATACGGGAACAAGTTGGAGAACTTGTGGACTGGACCGACCCACATAAGAACCCTACATGGAACGTTATATGTATGTCATTAGTGGTTCTTATAGATGTAATTGTCCTCCGACCTGAGATCGTCAAGGTATCCAACATATGAATCATGTACTTTGATATTATTCCTAGTCATCCGTAACTGGGTGGACATAAGGGTAATCATTGGGTATATGCCGAGTATGTAGTGGGTTTTGATTGATCAAGAGGGGATTCGTCCGACCCATATAACGGGTATATTATCGGATGGTTTCTTGATAGAGTTGAACTGTTAAATGCATGGCCATGCTCGGATTAGGTGATATGGTGATATCACGGGTATCCGTTTTATACAGTTAACTCGGGGATCAAGAAACATAGATTAAACATATACGAGATTGACATATTCCGTGTCTCGGTTTAATCTTGATAATGGGACGAAGGGATGATGACATGTTCCGAGGCATAGAGAATCAGTACTGATCTTGTCGTTCGGGTAGCAATGATGTGTTGCTAGACGCCGCTCTTTGCTTATAATTGTAAAATGAGATTTTACAATTATTGCCGGACGTTACAAGTGCCTACAGGGTCACACACATAGAACCGTTGATTCGAGCATATGGTTGAACCGTGGTTGGACCGGCTGTGGTTGGACCGTGGTTGAACCAGGGTCGTTTTGGCTCACTAATTACCAGAATTATTGGGTCAAACTTAGTGCTTTGGGAGTGTGTTATCTGATTATGGGTTAGTGGGTGGTAAAGATAATGAATGTCATTATCATGGGGACCATGTGTTGGCCATTACCACTAATCCACTTATGCATTATGGATGGGTGTGTTTAGTGGCTAAGTGATCAGATCATTTGCTGCTCCCTCCCCTCTCTTTGCACGTTTTCAGAGCTCAAGAAACACTCCTCTTGCTCTCTTCTTCTTCTTGGTGAAAGAAGGAAGAAAAACACCCAAAACACTTAGCTTCCGGTTTCTTGTTGCTAGCACATCAGTCCGGGGGAGCTCGAGGCTTGATTCGTGTGACGATTCCAAGTCGATCACGGTTCGTGTGGATACTGTAGAGGAGCCAGGCCGTTGTCTTGCTCTCACTGATTCAATACATGAGTTAGGTGAAAGACCCTAATCTTCCAGGTATGTAAATTTTGTTATACGGTTTTACTGCTTCACATGTGGTTCTTGGTTAGTTTCCGCACTTCCGCTGTGCATTTTATGTTCTATATGAAGTGTCATGTAGATTACGGAAACTTACAAGTTTCTATAAAGACACTTCGAATTGTTGAAGCCTAACCTTAACTGTAATGATTGATACCTGAGACCACTCAGCCCAAAATCATTAAAAAGGGAAGATCAACCCACGGAGCCTAAAAGTAGACACGCACCCAACCTACAACACTGAAGGATCTAGAAATAAGACCTATCGGGTGATTCTTGGATGAACATGTTGGAGTAGTATGGGCGATCAGATAAAGAAACGAATAGTTTGCATGTTTAGATGAATATCATGCGAAAGAGGCCAAGACGGTTATATGTGTTCATACTCTCCAATTGACAATAAAGACTCCCAAGAAATAAATGAAAAGTAACTTCGACTAGTGCAAAGTTAAATTAGATAGATCTCAAGTGTTCACCCTCTCCCCCAATGTATTTTCTCTTGATCAACTGATAAAATTTGAGTATAATTTTATCCAAACTCTATCAATACCAATTTTTGTGATGATCCAAATCAGACATTGGAAGTGAGTAGGAACGGTCTTGGGCATATATGCACTAAGTAGTTGGCTACCAAATACCCACATGCATAATCACTGTCTATTACTTGGAGCGTGACAAAATGGCAGCGGAATCGATCTCACTCCAGTTCTGGGTGAGCAAAAACCATAGTCGTTGCTAGGACTCGAGCCCGGGCCGAACGTGTATAATGCAAGGAGCCAACCACCAAGCTACCTAGCAATTTATGATTACTTATTACCATATATATACAAAAATAGCTCCCTCCTATATCCGCCCCTGGTCTCGGGGGTTGATACTAAGACGACGATCGATATGGCCCTGAGATCGGGGCACCTATTATATGGATTTGGACTCCCCTTTACAAGGACGAAAAGTCCAAAGAAGGGGAGAATGTCATGACCCAATTCCTAAATGGGAAGTAGTTGTGAGTATTTGGTTACCAGATAACCTCAGGTTTAAACTTTTGGACTACATAATTTAGGTCCAACCTTGGAGGTCTGCAATATATTCTATTACTTAGGGCATGATACATTCATTGCAATTCAGCTAAGTAGCTTCCGTCGTGGCTTGACGGCTGTCAATTGGTTTATTCTGAATCAGCTGGAGAGATATTAAGAAGCTCCACGAAGAGGGGAAGCAAAGGGTAGATGTTCGGGACTAATTGAAAGATAGTGGAGTTTTTTATGTTAGTTTGTTCTGGCTTCTGACCAAAGACATCCTAATGCCAAGACACGCCCAACTGTGTTTACGTTTATGATGACATTTTGATTCCAGAGGCGCACCACCTTCTAATTGCAATCTCAACCCTTCTTGATAAAAAGTTAGAAAAGAACCGAAACGCGTGGATTCAACTAAACATGATTATGGTTTACTGAATTATGAGAAAATTAATAACAGCCAGCTTACATTGAGGGGAAAATAGCTTATTTGAAAATGAATGCATTCCCAAAAACTATGTTTTTATTCGTTATTGGATTAATGTCACATTCCGTCCCTGTGTTGCCTCCTCAAATTGAAATTCGTCCTTGTATTGAGTTTTGATTGGTTTTGATCCCTCAGTTGGTCAATTTTTTAAGGTTTTAGTCCTTTTTACCGATTTTACCCCTAAATTCAGTACTTTACTGTTCAAATCAGTTTACCCACCCGAAATTCGACCCAACTAACCGACCCAACCCGGAACCTTATTCAAAAATCTCCAATAAACAAATAACTCTACCTCCCAACATCAAAACTTTTAAAATCATAAAAAATACAAATTATTTTTTAAAAATTTTAAAAAAATTAAAAAATCATAAATCAAAATATTTTTTTTAAAATTTTAAAAAACTAAAAAATCATAAATTAAATTATTTTAAAATTTTAATAATTTCAAAATTTAAACCTTTCTTCTCCACATGTTTTTTTCTTTTCTTTTTTTATTTTTTAATTTAAAAATTCGCAAATTTAAAATTTTTTCTCTGCTTTTGTTCTTTTTGTTCTTTTTTCCCTCTTTTCTTCTCCACACAAGTCCTCTTATAGTAGTAGTCAAAAAGGCATAGTCGACTTAGAGTGGTCAGCTTTTTCTCTAATTGTCTAGAAAAAATTATATTTTCAAAAAAAAATTTAAACTAAAAAACAATTTACTTCATGATTTTTTATTTTAAAAATATTTTTGTACTTTTTTTAATGATTTCCAAAATTTTGATATTTGGAGGTAGAGTTATATATTTATTGGAGATTTTTTAATGAGGTTCCGGGTTGGGTCGGTTAGTTGGATCGAATTTTGAGTTGGTAAACTGGTTTGAATAGTAAAGTCCTGAATT
This sequence comes from Turnera subulata, assembly GCA_028386065.3. Classification (NCBI taxonomy): domain Eukaryota; kingdom Viridiplantae; phylum Streptophyta; class Magnoliopsida; order Malpighiales; family Passifloraceae; genus Turnera; species Turnera subulata. The sequence goes on along the minus strand of JAKUCV010002494.1, from coordinate 47,002 downwards.
TAGGGATAAAATCGGTAAAAAGGACTAAAATTATAAAAAATTGACCAACTGAGGGATCAAAACCAATCAAAACTCAACACAAGGACGAATTTCAATCTGAGGGGGCAACACAAGGACGAAATGTGACATTAATCCAATACTGGCACTGTGCGTTCGTACGTCGAAAATGTCTAATTTCTCCAACACTTTGCAAACATTTCTCCTCTTCTGCAAAAGTTTTTTTTTTTAATATTAGAGAAGATTGAGTTGAGATATGAAAAACAATGTGATCCACTAATTAAATTGTCTTTTCCTTAAGCTTTTACATGTTGAAAATAATGTTTTGCTAACATCTCTTTATCTCATTCAGGTTTTGATAATGACAAATCAACCTTGTATTAAGATGATTATTATTATGAAGCAAAAAGAAATAATCAAGAGCAAAGCCTTATGACATCAAGAGTTCAAGAATGGATGTGACAAGATCAAGCAAGAAGAAAAAGAAGAGTTAGGAACTCAATTTTGTAGAAGGTTAAACATTCGATTTCTCTAAGTTATTGGCTCAAACAAAATCACTTTTACTCATGCATCAATTTGTTCAATCATATTTATGTCTTCTGAGCTATGAACATCGATGTCCCCAATTTGAACATCGATGTCCAATATTGGAACATCGATGTCCTGCACTAAAATAATTTTTCCAAAAGTAGGCAGTAGTTTATAACATCGATGTCCAATTTCTGAACATCGATGTCCTCATAACCGTTATGCTTTAAAAAATTGCTTTGAAGAGTTTGAACATCGATGTCCTATTGATTCTGGTTTTAAGATTGTTTTGGGAATGTCCAAAACATCGATGTTCAGTTATGGAACATCGATGTTATTTTGTCTCGGGTCTTGGACAATGTCTTGTGGAACATCGATGTCCTTCTGGCCAACATCGATGTTCTAGTGACCGTTAGCCCAATAATTCATATTCACTGGCCAGGACATCGATGTCCAGCTTTGCAACATCGATGTCCTTATGACCGTTGGGCCAATAATGCATACTCAAAGGCTAGAACATCGATGTCCTAGTTTGCAACATCGATGTTCAGCCGACATGAGCAGATATACTTTTCACCTTTCCATGAGACTTTGTTTAAAGATGTTTTGAACTGATTTTCCAATGGTAATACATGTTTTTAACCTTATAAATAGAGCATGTAGGTCTCTGTTTTATGTGAATCGACTCTCTATAATTTCAAGCATTCATTGTTATACATACTTATCATTTATGAGCCAATATCATTGAGAATTGAGAGTTGCCTTATTGAGCTTACTTTGTGTACTCATACCTACTCTTGAAGAGAGTTTTTGCTTTGAGTGGCTCAGTTGTAATCACACACCTTGAGGGAGGATTATTCCCTTGTAGCGAATCCATAGGAAGAGGGTCTTCTTTCTGTGGGGAAAGGTCTTGAAGTGTTGAATCTTCAAGCAGGAGTTGTAAACGGTTTGTTAAGCACCCGGAAGCTTAACGGTGATAGTGGAATCTTCGAGAGAGTCTCTCGGAGGACTGGATTAGCCACACGGGTTGTGTGTGTGTGAACCAGTATAAATCGGTTTGCCTTTCTGTGAAGGCCCTCTCCCCGAGGGACCCACCATATTCAGGTATTGTTACATCACTCCCTCCGCCCGATTAAATCCTTTACCATGCTGCAGCACTAGGGATTCGAACTCGGGACGTGATGCTTTTTATCCCCCTCAAGGAGAGCACCTTCACCAATTCATCTGCAGATATAAGAGTGATGAAGGCCGTATTGTATTAAATTGCTTTGGGTGGGGTTTGGCAATTACTAGACGAAGTGAGATTATTGTCAAGTTAGTGTTGGTTTAACCTTTTCGGTGGGAACTTAAAAATGATCATATCATATAGTAACTTTCACCTTTTTATATTTAATGATAAATTAGACAAATGGCCCAACCGACCTAGTCCCAACTCCATGGACGACTATAAAATATATAAGCAAAACAAAAAAGAAAAAAAGTCCAATATCTCTGAACAAAAGTCGTCCTAGGAAGGCAGCACTTCAAGTGCTAGAGGCGCTAATCTTTATTGTTTCAGTGAGCCCCTTGTTATCCCTTCAAGTGAGTACATTCTTTTCACAGATGCAAAGATGCAAGTTGTTATCTATTGTTAGATAATACAATCTTATCAGTTTAACAACTAAAAAGGAGTGTTGTTAGACTTTGATCTGTGTTCATACTAGACTTCTTCTCTTGGAACTATTTATTTATATTATTACTATTGGATAATACAATCTTATAATTTTGGTAACTAAAAAAAGGTGTTGTGAGGTCTGTCTTCAATGTTGATACTAGACTTCTTTTTTAAGTTATTAAACTGATAAAATTGTATTATCTAACAGTAGATAACAACTCTGGATCTTTTTCTTTGTTAGATCTGTGTTCATAGTTCATACTAGACTTCATCTCTTGGAAGTATATTATTATTGTCATCTCTGGAGGAAATAAGAGCACCAGCCATGCATATGATTTTAAAATAATCTTGTCTAAAGCTGAATAGTAATTAACAAATTACACGTTATCAGTTAAATAATCTTTCTTTCAATATAGGCAGTTGTTGTGCTTTGCAGGCAGAATTGTTAGCCACGGCTTGGGAGATGGATTTTCGGCATGTGGAGGTGGAGGTGGAGGTGGATGCTTGTGAGGTGGTGGCGCAACTCACCCGAACAGAAGGGGCTCACCGCCGCTATGCAACATTGCTGCAGTCGGTGCGTCAGTTAATTAATAGACAATGGCACCATTAGGCATATCTTTAGAGAGGCACACTGGTTGTGCGGACTGGCTGGCTCGTTTAGCTTTCAATCATGCACTAGGTGTTTTCCACTATGTTCAGCCTCCACCTGGATGTGAGGCTTTGTTACAGTTTGATATCTCTGGGGCTTTTAGTCCCAGAGTTGCTGGTCATAAATAAAGCTGATCATCTTTTTACTCAAAAGAAATAATCTTTCTTTCAGCCCATTATTTTATTTTAAGAAATCGCCTATATATAGGAGGGGGGGTCCGCGAGGTTGGCAAGTCATTGCTCAAATCACTGAGTACTCCGGAAGAATACTTGAAGTTCCTCGAAGATTTGTGGAATGAGTTGGTAGATGAATGGACAATTAGACCAGACAAGGACGGCCAGGTTTACTCCATACTTGCTCTTCCAAACAACACAGTTGAGTGGATCGACATTCGGGTGGAGACCAACACCAACTGGATCACTTTACACGTGAGCCGAGCCAACCTGTATGTGAAAGGCTTCCAGAAAGGTGGTGATGGCTGTGTTTTTGAGCTGGCTGAGAACGCCCAAGAGCAGGTGCTTCTTGATTCCACACCCCTTGGCTTTGGGAGCAGCTACCCGCAGTTGCTTAAAGCAGCTGGTAGGAGTGAGCTCGAGGGGCTTCCCTTATGCTTCAACAGACTCACGGCTGCAATGACCTCCCTAGCAACCAACGAAAGCAGACAAGAAGTTGCCGGAAGTCTGCTTGTCGCGGTGTGGATGACAGCCGAAGCAGCCATATTCCGCAACATGGGCGAGGCTGCGGCGACCAAGTCGCCGGATGTGGCTGTGGATTCATTCAAGGCAATGCTGGTGCACGGGTGGGGAGAGTTGAGTAGGAGAGTTCAGCTGACGCTTGCCCACCCACTATTCCGTCCATTTAAGATCGGTAGCGACGCTTTACAACAATTCGGTATAAACTCAGTTGCCAGTTTACGTCGTATCATGGGCGTTTTGTTGTACGAGGTCCCCTGCACCACGCTTGGGAATACGAGGAGGAGGCCTAAACAGGAGGCACCTCCCAGCTTGGGCACACCTTCTCCAAGGGAGGCAACTGTCTTCTTCTATTCCCTGGGCGTAACACTGGCGGAGGTGTTCTATGTGACTATCGACAATATCGACAATGAGCTTCCAGGTGATCTCTACGGAACTATATATAAGGGTCAAGGATGGCTGTGGCAGTCGAGACTTGTTCAACCGCAGCAGGGCTGACTACCAAAGAATACATCCCGGTAACAAGGCTTTGCTCACAGGACCGGGCATGCCTATCTCAACAAGCGACTGTTTCACCATTGATTTCGACCTGAAGGACAAGGATGTTGATGCCTCGCAGGATGACGAAGTGGTCAAGGACCAGATCATCTGGAACCCTTACGAGGGTGGGAATGTGTGGAACCAAGGCATCAAGAAAGTTGTTCGTGGGGCGTTATGGGCAGGCTACGGTGTGCTACTATACGGAGTCTTTGAGAATGCGATGGTGGGCACTGTTGCGATCTGACGGTCTGGGAAGCGTGAAGGTCCTACTTCCCGGGATGCTTGAGCTTACTCATTCCTAAACTCCTCATGACTTCTATCCATGAATGGGTCCTCCTGACGACCTCGGAGTATCTAGCTCCAGCTCCCTGTATTGGGTACTTCCTAGAATCAAGGTCCTTCAATCGCTGTTCCATTCTTCTTGGATGTTAGTGCCTCTATGCATTGTTTGGGGCTTTTAACCAATTGAATTATCTCTGCTTATTATAGGATCTTGGTAGCTTTAGGCTTTGAAGTTGTTACATCTTCATTTGTCTCCAAGCAGGTCCTTGTGGGCATTTTACGCTTTCCCCTGGTTGCTGCCCATCTTTGACCTTCACGCTACAGTTTCCTTTGTTGCATACTTCAGGGTTCAGCTTGAGCTCCCAGCTTCTTTGTTTTAGCACCTCTTTGGGGTTTTTGTTAGAAATCATCTCATGATGTTGGCCCTTGTTTGTTTATGGATTTTGAGGGCATATAAGTTGTTCATGGTTTTTTAAGCAAATCTTTGGGAAGCCTCTGCTTCTGTAGAGGGTTGGAGTTGCTTCTGGTCTTGGAAGGACCTTAAACAGATACTCCTTGTGGGAATTTCTTCTTTGGATTTTGGCCTTTAGATTTTCTTCAACGTAAGCTATGTCGTTGTGAGTCTGATGAGCTTCGTTCATCTTCTTTATGGTTGTTTAATGACTTCCATGTGATCTCTATTGTTACTTGTAGAGCCTTGAGCCGAGGTCCTGGCTTCTAGGTCCTGGGCTTTAAGCTGCTTCTAGGGCTCCTAGACTATGGCTTTTGGGTCCTAAGGTTTGAGCTCCTAGTATTTCTTTTGAAGTATTTATGGCCTTTAGGACTTTTGCTCCTCGCCTCCTTCTTTGAAGTTTTCTTGGTTCTTGTTTTGGCTGGTTCACAACATTGCAGGTTCCAATGTTTAGGTTCTTGGCTTAGCTAATGCTTGCAGCTCTTGCACTAAGATCGTGCTTTCGGAGCTTCGGGCACTCTTTTCGTCTTTGTCAGTTTTATTAGCTTCTGCCATTTGCTCATTTCTGGCTCCAGGACCTTTATCTGTGGGTCCTTAAGAATTGTAGGGCACATAGGCACTTTACTGAGCGCGAGGCCTTAAGTCTACTAAGTTCGGAACATTAGATCCTTCACTCGATGTTGGGCCTTAACCCCTTTATTTTTAGGACCTTCGCCTTTTACGTGCATGTGGGGCCTTAACCCCTTGGTTTCGAGGACCTTTGCCTCTTACGGGCATATGGGGCCTTAACCCCTTGGTTTCGAGGACCTTTGCCTCTTACGGGCATCGGGGCTTAGCCCTTTGGTTTTGAGGACCTTTGCCTCTTATGGGCATGCAGGGCCTTAACCGCTTACGGACCTTCGCACCTTTTTAGTTGGTCTAGGTCCTTTATCGAATGCAGGACTTTGCACCCCCTATCTAGGTCTTGTGTTGAATGCGCGGCGTCGGGGCCGTTTGCCTTGTACATATATTAGGTCCTTCTTAATTTGCGGGATGCTTGGGTCCTTCACATCATGGGACGGGGGCTCTTTGGGGCACTTGGGTCCATTACTACTTGGGCATTTTCAGCACAACTTTTTGAACTCTTCTTAAACGTTCTGGGTCCTTCAGGACAAGGTCCTTGGCCTTTTTTGGACGCTCTTGGTCCTTATCCTCTTGGATTCGTTTGCATCTTATCATTTTGGCACTTAGGTCTCTAGATTGGTACCAGGGCCTTTGTTTTGACACGAGGGCCTTTGCTTTGGCACTTAAGCCTCAAATATTGGCATTAAGGGCCTTGTTAGCACAAGGGCCTCTGTTTTGACACTTAATTAGTCCTCGAGATTAGTACTGAGGCCTTGTTGGCACGATGGCCTTTGATTTGGCACTTAGGCCTTATGATTGGCGCTTGGGCCTTGTTGATGAGAGGGCCTTTGATTCCACTCTTGGGACTTGGGGTTTCATTGTATTTGCTACTCCTGGGTAGGGCTCCTGGAATTTATAACTTGGACCATTTTGAATTTTGACGTTGAGGCCACCTCTGGGACCCATAAGTCCTTGTCCCCTAGGCCCTAGGGCTTAAGGTCTTGTTTGTGATCTTCAGTCCTTCCCCCTAGGTCCTCCTCCTTGAGGCCCTAGGGCGTAGGGTCTCTGGTTGCGAACCAAACCCTTGGTTTGAAATTCCTTGTGTTTTGGGACGCAATAATTTTGTTCGTTTCCTCATTTGTGTATGTGGGGGTTTTTTTTTTGACACTTTGCCTTTTACTTTTGGGACATTCGGTCCTCTACTTTGTGGGACACATAGGTCCTTTATTTTGTGGGACATTCGGTCCTTTACTTTGTGGGACATAGGTCCTTTATTTTGTGGGACATTCGGTCCTTTACTTTGTGGGACATTCAGTCCTTTACTTTGTGGGACACATAGGTCCTTTACTTTGAGGGGCATTCGGTCATTTACTTTGTGGGACACGCAATGGTCCTTTACTTTGAGGGACATTCGGTCCTTTACTTTGTGGGACACGCAATGGTCCTTTACTTTGGGGACTGTGCCCGTTTTGGACGCGTGGGTCCTTTACTTTGGGACATAGCCCGTTTTGGACGCGTGGGTCCTTTACTTTGGGACATTGCCCTTTTTGGAAGCGTGGGTCCTTTATTTTTGGGATATAGCCCGTTTTGGACGTGTGGGTCCTTTGTTTTTGGACATAGCCCGTTTTGGACGCGTGGGTCCTTTACTTTGGTGGGCAAACGTGGCCCTTTGTGGGATTATGGGCACATAGACCCTTCATCCTTTTTGAGCTTTGGGACAAGAGATCTCATGTATTGTCGATCGCCTGTTGTTTTGGCAAGTTTATGACAGGTCCTTCTCTCCTAGGTAAGCCTCGGATTTGCCTGAGTTTGAGTCCACCATGTTATGCTTTTGCTTACGCGTAGCCTTTTTTCGGTGTATGGCATTACTTGAGCCTACCGTCCTTCGGCTTTGCAAAGTCATACGCATACATGGATACTCTTTCTCAAGTTTACTGCTTTAGCTATCCTTTAGAAAGGGATCCTATCATAAGCATGTATTCTAGTGAGTCTTTGTTGTATGGCACTAAGAGGAGGCCCTGAACTTCTGGGGCCTTATGAATAACAATGACGTGCTCCTGTTGTTTGAACTTGATGTTATTAAGTTGCATCCTTTATAGCATGTTGTAGGCTCCTTTTAAATCCTTAGAGAATGCCACAAATTGCTTGAGGATTCCCTTACTTCAGTTGTTAATAGAATGAGCTTTATAATTTCCTCAAGAAAGGTTATGTTCACAAGGTTTCTCTCCAAGTATCAGCTCCCCTGTGAAGTTTCTTTGTTCCATGTAGCTTTAGAGGATGTCCTGAGTAGTTTCTGCCTCTTTAGGGGCTTCGTTTTTTTTTTTTTTTGCCATCTCATTTTTGTGAGCCTTCAAAAAAAAAATCCTTCTTGGGCATGCGGTTGATCTTGCGTTGCGATCTTCCTCCACGTTGTGGTTCTTCTCCCCAACCTTCTTGCTTTAATTAAAGCAATAAAGTTGTCATTCCGCACCTTAGGATGTCTCATCATTCCTTGAGGATCCTCTCGCCAAAATGTCTTGCTTTAATTAAAGCATGCTTCATTTGAAGTGGTTTTGGATTTTGTCCCTCCTTTACGTTGAGGACCTCCGGGTGTAGGGCCTTTGCTGCTTGTTCGTCCATAAGGACTTGGGACGGTTGTTCCTTTAGTGGGATAGCTCTCCATGGATACTACTGCAAGGTGCAAAGAGGTCCTGCGCTTCGCACCACTTTGGTCGTGTGGTTGCATTTAATATTTTGGCTCCAAGTGCTCATTGTTGGGGTGTTGAAGTTTTCTAACTTTTGGTCCAAAAGCTCAGCATCATTAGCTCCCACTCGTAGGTCCTGCTCACAGCTCCTTGGGGTTAGTGATTCTGACTCTTCCACGCCTTAAGCTTGCATAGTTGTTGAATTGCTAGGGCCTGAGCTCCACTCCTTTGATGGTTCTCGGTCCCACTGGTTGGTTTCCCTTGCAAGAGATATGTCCAGCTCCAGGGGCAATTTTTATCCTCCAGCGAGATTACATACTCAAAAGGCTGCATGTTCTTGGGGTTTTAGTGGCAAGTCCTTCTCCACGAGACCCTTTGTTTCGCCTGCAGGAACTGCTTTCTCCATAAGGACTGTTTGCTCCTGGGGCTTCGTTGGTAAGTCCTTTCCATGCGCATTTCCTTTGTTTCGCCTCCATGAACTACTTCCTCCATAGGGACTACTTGCTCCTAGGGCTGTTTCCTCCTAAGGTTCCATCAGGTCCTCGCTCCAAGAGCTTCCTTTTGAGATCCTTTGGTTAGCTCCTCGTAAAGCCTAAAATCAACTCCACATGTTACGCTTGGTTTTTGCCATGATGGTTGCTCCTATTGCAAAGGATGGTTCTGCCTCCATGGACAACTCCCTTTCCACAAGGATTGCTTGCATTTGTTGTGATTTTCTCCTAGGTTTGTCTCATGTCCTTGAAAGCTATTTTTGCCTCCTTATGAAGCACTTTTCTAGGTCCTCGCCGAGAAGGTCCTGAGGAAAATTCTTCCTCGGGATCCACGGGATTTATTTTTGCCTCCACCTGAAGCGCTTTGCAAGGTCCTCGTCAAGAAGGTTCTGAGGAAAATTCTTCCTCTGCATGAAGCGATTTTCCAAGTCCTCGCGAAAATCCTTCCTCGTGGTCCTTGAGGGTTATTTTTGCCTCAGCATGAAGCAATTTTCCAAGCCCTCGCGAAAATCCTTCCTCGCGGTCCTTGGGAGCAATTTTCGCCTCCGGATGAAGCGATTTTCTAAGGTCCTCACCGAGAAGATCCAAGGTCCTCATGTTCCTTGGGGTCCTCGGGAGTTATTTTCGCCTCCGCATGAAGCACTTTTCAAGGTCCTCGCTGTGAAGGTCCAAGGTCCTCGCCGAGAAAGTCCTTCGTCTGGTCAACACTTCGAAGACCTCGCGGAATTCCTCTTCAGGTCCAACACCTCGTTCCTTCGAGGTCTAAGCAACGCCTCAAATACATACATCGCATGTAAAGGCATCATTCCAACAAAAATGGAAATCGTTAGTTTCTCAATCAATTTAATTAAATATATTGCACTTAGTATAATACATTAAATAATTAAAATTTCAATTACGTGCATATAATGTAATTAAATACATAATCGAAAGTAATAAATAATTTAGCTGATTGAATTTTGACCACACGGGCCATCAAGTTTCATCATATTTTTGGGCCATTTAACATTTTTTGGGCCTTAGCAGCATCCTAAGTTGTCCAAAATCCACAGCTCCTTTTCTTTATGCAAGTTTGGGCCCGTTCAACATATCTCCAGCCCGTCAATTGTTTGAGTCCATCAATTTTTCTTCCTTTTTGTTTATTCTTCACTCGCTGGAGGGGCTCATCTTTCCTTCATCACGCCCTTGGTTTGCTTCACGGCGAACGGAGGGGCATGAGTAGGCGGCGCTCTCAACCACCTCAGCATCTCTTCTGGTCAACCGCGATGGGATTCGAGGCAGCTCTTTCGAGATCCACTCCGCGCTTTCTCCTTCTCCATCGATGTGCAGCAGTGGTGGCGGCATCACATGGTGCTCGCGGTTGCTGCAACTGATCGGAGGCGCCATTGCTCTCGGCCTGGCGCTGCGTGGTGGTGAGGACCATGGCTGGAAACGGCGGCTTTGCTCCGGTGGAGGCTTCTGTTTGAGCCTTGCTCGGATCCAGCCTTGACGAAGGCAACAACAATCGATTTTGGTGGTGGCGTGCTCGACGACCGCCTTCCTCCATGTGTGCCCACTCAACGTTATCGGCATCCTCTCCTCAGGCCGACCATGGCATCGCAATCAGTGGCGTTAGGCAAGGATGCTCAGCTCTTGCACGCGGTGCTGTGCCTCAACTCTATCAGATCTCCCCTTGGTCAGCCATCATCGGGCATCAAAGCGAGTGAATCTGCTGTAAGATTACTCTCGGCAACAGCTTTCTGGCTCTCCCGCGATGCACGCGGTAAAGACGCGTCTTTGGACGTTGCTGGGGTCGTTTCTTCCCTGTCCCTACAGCGATTGTAGTTCCTCTTCCTCCGGCCATTTGCAGGCGTCGATAAGGTGGGTACTATCAGCTATGTTCGCCGTTTTGCCGTTTGCTGCCGGGAGGGTTCTCCTCCACCACGAATTTCTGGTTTGGCATCGATTTTTTTCCTCACCTTCGTTTTTGCTTCACGATCTGCACATGTTAAGAATTAAAATACAATTAGGAAGTTGTTTTAATGAATTTTTCTTTGGTAAACAGATTGGTTGTTGGTAAGATATGTTGGATCTGCTAAATCTGCTTGATGTGTTGATGCGATAAACAATTGCTGGCTTGTTGTGTTTGTGATGTCTGAAATCATTTGTTGATCATTGATGGATTGTATGGCTTTCGATTCTTTCCAGGCAACGGAACCAACTGATATGAAATCAGTTATAGGGAACCATGATTTTTATTGATTTGTTATTGAATGTGTACAATGGTTGGATTGAGTAAATACAATAGGATAAATTAAGAGAGAGGGGAGGAGCCGAGAGAGAGAGTCGGGCTGGAGAGAATGGGGAAAAGTCCCCAAAAATATCTGGTTTTAGGGTATTTATTTGGAGTCATCCCGGCCATGTATCGCGCTCCGATTGGCCGTCCTCAGATTTCCTTCGGATAAGCTGGTAGATAAGGTCTCTAGGGCCTCCAGGTAACGGGCCTTGTCCACGGTCCTGGGTCTCGTCCGCAGGTCCTGACCCCTGGTCCTCGAGTCTCGGGTTGTCTGGAGCTCAGGGTTCTTCGTCCGTAGGTCCTAAGTTGTCTGAAGGTCCGGGTCCTTGGTCTGTGGGTCCTCGGGTAGCCTAGAGGGCCTGATCCCGAGCCTTAATCATGGTATTGGGCCTCTCCCGTCTTTGGGCCTGGCCTCAGTCACTAATTATTGGGCTTGTTCACGAGTGGGGCCTATTTCCGGGTTAGGCCCATTTGTATCACGGTCAAAGTTCTTAACGCAGCCGATGAAAATCCTGCTCAGGTTTATGGATTGGTGAAGGCTGTTAAAGGCTTTAATGAGATGGAGCTGTTTAACAAGACAAGTAATGAGAATGTGAAGGTCAAGCCAGGGGAGCTCCTCCCAGTCTCAAGGTCCACAGTGATTGTCCCTTTGAACAATCCGGTGAGGATTAGCGCATCCCTGTATGATTGGGATGAGCTATCTAATCCTGATAATTTTGCTGATGGTCATGCAATCTTCGCAGCTAAACCCAGAGGAACAGAGAAGCAGACCATTGGTGGCAGCTATGGCCAGGTTGAAGTACTGGTTACTTGGTGTCTGTTTTAATTAATATGTTACATATGGTAATGCTAGCTAATGAGACACTACCTGGGGAGGCTTCATTGCAAGCTAGCAAGCTAGTACCTAAAATAATCTGCCTCAGGCTCAGGATATCATGAAGAATAGATAAGTCATCATACGATCGATGTCAGTCCGTCCAAATAACAGCCACCACTACCAGTACTACTCTAGCTACCCTGTGGGTGGCTTATTTGTTTGTAATATATATTATGTGATCTGTGTTCTATCGTATCGTGTGTGAAGCTCGGACCTAAATAAATAAGATTTGTGTTCTACCTATGTTGGTGCTTTTTTTTACAACATTGATTTTATATTGTCATTAATTTTATTCCAATGTTAATTTAGCTTAATAGTTTGTGTTTGCAGCCCTCCCAACCAACTCCTCTTCCCTCCCATCGGAGTTGTTCTTACCTTTTTTGTCAATTTTGTATTTTCTGTTTGTGTTACACGCAAGCTTGAAGAGAGCATGTATAGACTATGGGGTGCAGCGCTGTACATATCTGCACTGCCACAAGGTCTCACTTGCTCAGTTTAGTATGCGGGATAGGACGGGACTGGACGAGACCAAAAAAATTGTCCCGCGTTTGGTGCAGCATAGATGGGACGCGAGATTTGGACACGACGGGACAGGTTGGGACAGATTCGTAATCCTCCAAGAGCTATGGACACGAGGGGATAGGACGGGACAAGACTTTGTTTCCAATACTAATTAATCCCAAAATACCCTCCAATTATATTAAATTTAAATTTATAAATAATGATAATAATAGTAATAATAATAATTAAAATTTAAACTAAGTAGTATCATAATAATATTAAATGTACTAAATATTAATAAAAATAAAAATCTTAAATATAATATTAAGATTATTCAATTTTATTCATTTTAGACATCATGGGGTGAAATCATTTTTAAAGGATTAAGTTAGAATTAAAATAAATAATAAGAATTATCAGATATTAAATCTTAAAATAATATAGTATTCCTAAACTCAAAGCTCATCAATCATTTTACCTTTTAGTTTTACTTTAAAAATATTAATTTTAAAATTTCAATATCTAAATATTCATAAATTTTTATATCTAATAATTTTAGTCACTAGGTTGTTGGTTTGTATATTTTATTAGAGGTGATGTATACAAAAAAGGCAAACAAAACATTAAAATTGTATTAGGGGCAAAATAGACATTATATAATTTAGTCCACAGGACAATAATTTCTGTCCATAGCAAACCAAACAGACTTTCAAGACACAGTCCAGTCCAGTCCAGTCCAATCCAATCCCATCCCATTGTATGTCATCTGTTCACCTCTTGGAGAGAAGTTAGTTTACCTTTGGTTGTCCCCGAATGGGAAAATAGGAATCTTATTATTTTTTTGTGTTTGGTTGGCATGTTATACAAAGAATAAGATTTTTTTTGGTTACATAGGTATCCTAATCTAAATACTAAACTAATTTGCATTGTCGTGATTCGAACCCATGATGACCACTAACCCCACAAACCGTGGGACGTGCCAACGCGTCCACACGTCGCAGGCAAGAATAGGATTCTATTAACTGCAAAATAATGAGTATCAACTAAAACTAAAACATCTGGTAAGTGGTAAAAATGTTTTACGTGTCCCTCCACTTTTTCGATTTCGCATTTGTTGTCCCTCTTCGATTTTTAACAAATACGAAATCGATAAAGTGGAGGGACATTGTTTGTACCAGAATTAAAATCATGGGCTTATATTGGAGTTGGGATGTGGTCTCGCTAGTTGTAGTCTCTTTGGTTGTTCTACTTGCTGTGGCAGCCTCCCTGTGGACCTAAGGTTATCATAGTAGTCTCCCTGATTGCTCTATGGGCCCATGGGTGGCTGTTATGACTAATATCTCTCATGGTTCGCAATAGTCTCCCTGTGGGCCAAAAGTTGTCGTAGTTCTCTCATGGTTCATGGCAGTCTCCTTGCAGGTATAAGGTTGTCATAGTAGTTTCCCCGGATGCTAAATGGGCCCACGAGTGGTTGTTGTGACTAGTCTCAGCCCATCTCTGCTAAGCCGGTGGTTGATGGCTAGCCTTACAAGCCATGGTTATCGGCTAATTTTAAAGGCCGTAGAGTTTGGAAGTCTCCGGCTAATTTTATAAGAACCGTTGTCGACCGTTTGGGATCTTGAGTCAATATGACAAAGATTCTATTATCAGGCGGAAGACTTCAAATTGAAGGATATCTTATGTAGAATGCTTTAAATTCAAGCTCTAGGCATTGTTAGGATATTTTGGAAGGTAGAATCTGGGTAGAATCTAGATGGCGAAGGTTTCAAATCAAAGGACATCTTATGCGGAAGGCTTGGCTTCAAATCAAAGGATATCTTATGCGGAAGGCTTCAAATTCAAGTTCTACGCATTGTTAGGATATTTTGAAGGGTATGATCTTTTCAGTCCACGTGTTGCTTTCAAGCAATTCCTATAAAAGGCTTCTGCATATTCTTGTGTGGGACATCCAACAGCAATCAATCAATAAAATTATCTTTATCCAATTTATCCTTACCTTTATCGCACAGTAGTGTAGATTTACAATACCTTCTTAGATAACTTAATTAGTGTAGAAAGCCCAAAATACTAAAACCCGATCCAGGACGCACGATCCGTTCGGCCTATCAACGGTCGGATCCGGTAAAAGCCTAGGGTCGCACAGTGTTCAATGTAGTGAACAGTTTTTGCAGGATTCGAAGCTGTTCAATTTAGAGAATAGTTGTACTTTTTGGCAAGCCTGGTGGGCAACATCATGTTCTTTCCAACAATCCAGTTCCAGATGGAGTCTGTGGCCATCATCCGTGGCCATTTTTCACAGCTTTTGAAGGAAAAGGAAGCACTTTCCAAGCATCTACAGACTAGTCGTAGTTCCCAAAAGGCACAGTTGTTGTCTGTTCAAGTTGTAAAGAAGAGCAATACCTATATGACAAGCTTGGTGAAAGGGGGATGAGTGTTCTAATAAAGGACATTTAGGCTGAAAAGTTGTTTGGTGCACGACCGATGGATTATATCTTGAACGTAGTAAACTCATCGGTCATTACAGAAGAAGATAAATGCATGGCAGAGATCAAGGGAGGGCAACCATTCAAGTGTTTAGCCCTAAAAAAGATCAAAGAAGAGGAAGACTCCTTCATCAACAAGTTGCATGATGTACAAGGCCGGGTCTTCGGCCAAACATATTAGATATCTTTGATGCCATTGAACTTTTTAACCAATTATATGCTAATGGCAAGATTGCAGGAAAGTCATAAAGTACCAATAGATACTGACATACAGGGCTTGTAAGAAATGAAGTCCCTTGCTGAGGAAGAATGTCCTGAGTATGCTGATGAAGAATCAAAGAGCGATCGATCATTCGTCGATCTGGAGAGACCAGCCCACCAAGGGGGCAGCACGGATCCAAGCCCTCATGAAGAAGATTCTTCATCAATTTTGCAAGGTGAAGGCCTCCAATGTGGACGAAGTTGTCAATCTATTCCCAAAGGCCAGAACCGTCAGACTATTCCTAGAGGCCGGAACCATAAGGCTAACCATGGTCACAGTCAACAGATTCATGGTTCTAGTTATATGCAAAAGACACCACTCAACACTCCCAAGCCGCAGATCGAGGTTGCAGGTGCAAAGACCAAGGAGAGGGCAGTGGAGATCAGTTACGAGGTAACAAGGTGTTCTGAGTGCAAGAGGGTCAATCCTAAGGTGCAGTTATGGTCCGAACTTATCAATAGTAGGCCTCTATCCATGATGGTCAGTCCCTTAGCACCCAAAGATTTTAGGTGGCATGTGAACCAGCCAAGGAAGCAGCCACGACAAACACCCATCTCTCCACTTGCGCACCTGAAGGATTTGGAGGCTAGATTTTGTAAATTTGGTCTTACAAGGACCCAGAAGAGGCGCATGTTGCGTTTGAGGCAGGAGGTCAGCGTCACTCACCTGATACCTCTGAAGAGTACAAGGAGACCACTGGCCGAGTCTAGGCCAGTCTTGAATGAGGATCTTAAAAAACCGATGGAAGAGAAACTTGGTAATCAGTCTCAGCGATCGGTCAAGGGAAGGTTGTCATGACGGTCTGGGAACTAATAACCCATGTCCCGGGTTGTCCAATGCCCAAATTGCAAGCAAGGACAAAGACTGCACCAACAAGG
The DNA here is from genome assembly GCA_028386065.3 of Turnera subulata. Classification (NCBI taxonomy): domain Eukaryota; kingdom Viridiplantae; phylum Streptophyta; class Magnoliopsida; order Malpighiales; family Passifloraceae; genus Turnera; species Turnera subulata. Next base: position 31,155 of record JAKUCV010002494.1, on the reverse strand, counting down.
TGGGAGACCAGGCCGCAGCAGAGGAGGCCACCAACCAATGTGTGGGTCCCTAAACGAAGACCACCCATAGACTTGATGGAACTTTCGAAGGAAGATGATGCCTTCCCAGGAAATGTCTAGATGCCGTAAGCCATATAATTTGGCTCCCTACAAATGAAGGCTCCAATTACTAAGAATTTTGTGCTGCCTGTCTTCTTTAAGGCGAGACCAATGATCGTTGCTGTAAAGCAGATGGTAAAAGCTCCATGTGTAGAAGCTGAACCCGGGATCAAATTCTTAAATGCCAAGTCACGGATAATAAGGTCCGGTCTTTGTCTTTTCTAGTTGCCAGAAAACCTTCTACAGAATACAAGTTAGAATTACAAGCTAACAGTCAAATACCATGTCATCCATTTAGCGGTTACAAGATTTTCATTTTATTGTTTGCTTGGATGGTTTGGGTGGCTTGGAGTAGAATTGTTTTATGGTGACCATGGTATTTAATTAGGCCATTTATTTCTTGACGGTCAAAAGATTATTTATTTTCTTGGTGGCCATCATGACTTGGTGGCCTTGGAGATGTGTTTGAGTAGAATGGCCAATGAGGTTTAGGTTGGCAGTCCGGCTTGTAGACCACTTTTTGTGATTCAGCTTTGGCATACTATAGATCGACATAGGTTAGAGATCATCCTTAGCTATCCAACCTTGGCTAGTTACGGATTGATGAAGGCTGGTGGTCATCCTCAGTGATCCAACCTTGGCTAGTTGTGGATCGATGAAGGCTGGACATCATCCAACTTTGGCTTTTTAGTGTTCGATGGGGGATGGGTGACAAGCAGCTTTGAGAGAGATCGGTGGTTGATCATTGATTGTTGCAGGGATTAAGGGTTTGTGACCCTTTGATGACTAGGTATGGGCATTGCTCGTGCTTCTATATCCACGATTTTGGTAGACATATAAAGCAAACAGCCCTTCAATGTTCAGTCACCTTCCATTAAAGGGCTGAGAGGGGCAACTGTTTGAACCAGAATCAAAATCGTGGGCTTATATTGGAGTTGGGTTGTGGTGTCGCTAGTTGCAGTCTCTGTGGTTGTTCTACTTGCTGTGGCAGTCTCCCTGTGGACCTAAGGTTATCATATTAGTCTCCTTGATTGCTCTGTGGGCCCACAGGTGGCTGTTATGACTAATCTCTCTCATGGTTTGGGGTAGTCTCCTTGTGGGCCAAAAGTTGTTGTAGTAGTCTCTCATGGTTCGTGGCAGTCTTCTTGCAGGCATAAGGTTGTCATAGTAATCTCCCTAGATGCTAAGTAGGCCCGCGGGTGGTTTTGTGACTAGTCTCAGCCCATGTCTGCTAAGCCGGTGGTTGATGGCTAGCCTTACAAGCCATGGTTATGGTAGACGGCTAATTTTAAAGGCCGTAGAGTTTGAAAGTCTCCAGTCTTTTTGATAAGATAAGAACAGTTATCGACCGTTTGGGATCTTGAGTCTATATGACAAAGATTCTATTATCAGGCGGAAGGCTTCAAATTGAAGGATATCTTATGTAGAAGACTTCAAATTCAAGCTCTAGGCATTGTTAGGATATTTTGGAAGGTAGAATCTGGGTAGAATTTAGATGGCAAAGGCTTCAAATCAAAGGATATCTTACGCGGAAGGCTTCAAATTCAAGTTCTACGCATTGTTAGGATATTTTGATGGGTATGATCTAGATTGAGTTTTGAATTCAAATATAGTCCACGTGTTGCTTTCAAGCAGTGCCTATTAAAGGCTTCTGCCTATTCTTGTATGGGACATCCAACAACAATCAATCAATCAAATTATCTTTATCCAATTTATCTTTACCTTTTTTGCACAGTAGTGTAGATTTACAATGCCTTCTTAGATAACTTAATTAGTTTAGACAACCTAAAATACTAAAACTCGGTCCAGGACGAGCGATATCGTCCGTTCGGCCTATCAACGGTCGGATCCAATAAAGCCGAGAATTGCTCGCTGTTCAATGTAGCGATAGACACGAAAAAAAATTTTACCTCCGGTAAATCAATCTCTGGTTTCTTCAGAAGAGCTACCTTTCTCCATACATATTAATTGTTGTTTTCACCGTACCGGTTTGTCTCTTCGGCTAAGCCGAAGGTGATCGACACCATAATTGGCACAAGTTTGGTACCTGCAAAAGTTAGGTCTTCAGATAATGCCTCATCCTTATATGTTAGGATGGAGACACGTTATCAGTTTTTTATGCCTGCAAGAGCACCACGCCATGTATATGGACACATCTGAAAATTTAAAATAATTTTATCTGGAGTTTAATAATAAATTACACGGATGAGAAATAGAGATAGTTTTAATCTTAGAATGATTTGTAAAAGGGATTGCTTTGGGCGGGGTTTGGCAATTAGTGTGACGAAGTGTACACTTATAAGTGTTGGTTTAATTTTTTTGCCTGCAAACTTTATAATCGACAAATGGCCCTATGGACGTAACTCCACACCTTCATGAACGACTACGAATTATATGAGAAAAAGAAAAGCAGAAAGAGACCTATATCTCTGGAATATCTATTTTTAGATAACACAATCTTATCGGAGACACTTCTCGAATTTGATACAGAGAAGGTATCAGAGTCACTGATTTGATACTCTTAGAAAATTAAGTTACTATTATAGGAAAAAATTAAATTGTCAGAGTAGTTTTAAGCTAAAGTTAAGGTGAGTAAATTAAAATTTAGCCTAAAATAATCTTGTCTAGAGCTTAGTAATAATTAATAAATTACACGTAATCAGTTTAATAACTAAAAAAAGTGTTGTTAGAAGTTTCCTTTCATATTCATACTTGGTTCGTATTTATACTTTCAAAAAAATGGATTGTTTGGTTCGGTTGTAAACAAGTCAAATTGTACAGTAATTTGTTCGACAACGAAGGCCAAGGTAAATTAAATTCAAGTGACTTTATGAATGGAAAATACATTTATAGCTCGGGGGAGTTTAAATCCTATCAACCATACCTAGTATAAAAGTTAAATATAATTTTTAGGGTGGGCCAATATAATACTTTGCGTAAAAAAAAAGAGGTTATATGAAACAATAAATTTTAAAAGAGGCCAAATATGTATTACGATAGGACTTATATAATTAAAATTCAGAGATTTATGATTATATTATGATAGGACTTATATTAAAAAAATAAAAACTTGGGGGTTACTTAGCCCCCTGGGCCACCGCCTCTGAGCATCCCATTCACAATCGATTGATGGTACTGATGTCGATGGTAAAAAGCTTTAATATCCTCTTAGTGGTGGAAATATAAGCTTAATCTTTACCTATTTTCTGTTTTATTTTTTAATTTTGTTTATTTATGTTGTTTGTGTTGTTGTGCATTGGCCTATATTGATCTTTAACTACACATGATCTGGCCCCAACATGGATGGGTGCCTTACACCTTCCTTCTATGAAAAATTCCCTGGTCCACATCTTTGGTTCGTTAAATGGTTTCCTTAAGGAGTCATTGGTTGCCTAAGGAAGATTTTTCCCCGAATTTTACCCCATAATAAAATTTGGGTGGCGACTCCAAAGATGTGAATGACGGTTAAGAACAAGGTGGTGAGTAAGCCCAATAACTTTTGAGTCTAGTACTCATAGATATAGACAAGCAAAGAACACACAAGTGATTTATAGTGGTTCTTTAGCTCTAAGTACATCAACTGCCTAGAGGACCCTCTTTTGAATTTTTAACTCTCTAGTACATTAGGGTTTTAAGAGTTCAACCTTAACATTTACATCATACAAGCTTTTTCCAAACTTCTGAAGTGTGTGAATGTTTGTACTACCTACCTATACAGTGAAACGCCCCGGCCCGTATTTACCATATATAGTAAACACGTGCCGGAACTGTAACGTCCCAACCAAACAAAGCCCAGCATACAGTGTAAACAACAGAAAACTGGCTCAACAGCCCAAAATATAAACATCAGAAATCCGACCCTTCGGCCCAACTTCAAAACATATCACCTGAACTCGAGAACATCAATAATAACACAACTAGCCCAAAGGCCCTAACAATAGCAAAAAAAAGCACAGCGGAAGACTTAATAACTCACGAAGACACTGTATGCGACACTGATGCAACCTAATAGATCCGAGTCTAGTTCAAGGGATAACGCTGCAGCCTGTCTGGAATACATCAAACCTGGACCACAAATAACTCAACCTACGGGATGAAAGCCCGCAGGTGAGGGGTGAGTCCGAAGTGCTCACGACCATGGATAGACGATCAATATGCAACACTAAAAATTACTGAAGGTCCAAAACAGGCACAACAGCCAAAACAACCCAATCCAAATGACTCGACCCAAAACTGGTCCAAGACCAAAAAGACTCAAATAAAAATCCAATTTCCAATTTTATCTTTCCGGGCCCCGTCACGGATAAGCTAGGGGTCAGACCTGGTTATCAACATATTTCGGGTGCCAGACCAAATCCAAGAGAGCCCAGGGATCGACATCCCAAAATAATAACCCAGGGATAGACATCCCAAATATAATCACGGGATAGACATCCCAAGCATAGATATGCTTATCACAAGTAACCTAGGTCATGGCCACCACAAAACAGTCTTAAACCATCGAGTCGTACCACTACTTACCACGTGACAATTATATTATCATCATCCAAAGTCCAAATCTCAGGGATCAACATCCCTAACCAAAATACCGGGATAGACATCCCAATTCAAAATCGAGGATCGACATCCTTATCACAATTTATTATTTAATCCATTATACTTTACCAAAAGACACAGCAATAGACATCCAAAACTCAAAGCACGGGGATAAACATCCCAAAAACAATCAGGACACTGGGATAAATATCCCGAAACAAACCACAGAAAATGCAACACTCAACAGTGCAACAATCATCGAACACAACAACCGAGTAATATAGGCATATATCGAAGGAAATCCATCCTCACCTTAGCCGATTACTCAACTCTAAAGATAATGACCGGTCCCAAGCCGGCTCCTCGGGAAACTGCCCGATATCAAACCTATACAACAAAACACTATATGCTCACATAAGATGCATATAAGAGTATGCCATGATGCCAATACTGCGAATTAAACCCATCCCGGTTCATATCCTTTATTATTACCCTTTACCGAAAATATTATATTGCACGTATATCCGAATATTACTTCGGTATTTAATACTTCAATTAAAATTTTTTTCAAAATATTTTCATAAATTAATTACACTTTTCCCAAAATATAACCACCATAATTTTCTGAAAAAGATAACATATGTATATATATATTTTCCAAAATATTATTTTTTTATAAAACTATTTACAATAATATAATTACCAAATATTATTACCTATCAAAAATATATATATTAATCATATGCTATATGTTATTTCCAAAAAATATATATTCATAAAAACTTATTTCTAAAAATAAATACAAATTTATAAATATACATATATTTTCTAAAGACAAAATACATTTAAAAAAACAATTATATAACAACATAATTATATACTTTTCAGAAATATAAATTATGTATACTATATATATTTTCCAGAGGTATTACTATAATTTCCCAGAAAAATAATAACGTATTTATAATTTCCAGAAAATATATATAGTATTTATCTTTTTCCTAAATATATATAATAAAATTTTTTTTTCAAAACAAAACATAATTATCAAGGTATATATATACATATATTTTTTTTCTAAACCCATAAATCATACTTACTATATTTTTCTCAAAGTAAATACATATTTTTTTCCTAGAATTAAATACCAGCAAATAATTATATTTATCTCTATATATATTTTTTCCTTTTTTTTAAAAAAATGAAAAACCCAACCCGGCAACACAGAAGGTCGCGACTCGGACACAACCCGACCAGCACAACGGGTCCTCACCAAGCAGCGGCGGCCGGTGGCGCGACGCAGCGCGGGGAAGGTGTCACGAGGCGCGGCGTGAGGCATCGACTCCATAGGCGGTGGAAACTCGGCGCGGCGACGGCAGGAGGCTGAGCAGAGACGCAGGGAAGACGGATCCACGTGTCGGCCGTCGGGTCAACGGCGCGTCACGGCCCGTCAAGCGGCAGAATCAAGCGGGGACAGCGCCGTCAGGTCGGCGACGTCGAGAGGAAGGCCAAGGTGGCGGCGGTGCAGCGAACGGCGACGTGGATCTCGTCGGCGTGCACAGTGACCCGAGGGTGACGGCACTGTTCACCCCTTCCGTTTTCTTTTTTTTTCTTTTCTTTTCTTTTCTAATTTCTTTCTTTTTCTTTCTATTTATTTCATTTTCATTTTTTTTGTTTCTATTTTTTGTCTTCTTCTTTTTTTTTCCTCTCTGTTTTTTTTTTCTCCTTTTTTTTCTTTCCTTTTTTTTTCTTTTCTTCTCTTTTTTTCCTTTCCTTTCCTTTTTCTTTTTTTTTCCTCTTCTTTTCTTTTTTTTTTCTTTCCTTACTCTCCTCTTCCTTTCTTCCTCTTCCCAGCTACTTTTAAACTGATGAAAACACTGCACATCAGCCGCCTACATAGTTGCTTCAATTATGCAGGTTTGGTTGCATATGAGGCGGGTCCGATCCGGACCAGAAAATAACTACATACCTCCTTAGTTATTTTCCGGTGTGATTTTTCTGAGGATTTCGGGACCCGAAAAATACCAACTTTGGTCCGAAAAATCCAAGGAAAAATCTAGAGCGCGGGAAAACCCTCGGTTACGAAAAACAACGCCCAATTTACCTTGAATTAATTACCCAAGATTAATTCATTTTGTAAATCACTGTAAAAAGACTTTTACAGTCTCGGTAAAAATCCAAATTTTTACCCGGGTTGTTACATACAGTACCCCTCTTCTTATTATATATTGTACACGTTATATTTACAGAACTGAAGAAAATCTCACAAATTCTCTGCTCCTTCTTCACTGCTTCCCCTTCTTCTCATTCTAAATCTTCTTCATTAAACACAAATATTCACAACACGTTATCAGCACGATTGTTTCTACTCAATCAAGGAACAAAACTAAGCAGTAAAATCAACCCAGAAATCAGAAGAAAAATACAGAAAGAAAAAAAAAAACCATGCACAGTGCGTCACCCTCAAGTTCTCCTTCGGTTGTTGTTCACGCCGAAGAGATCGGCGCCGCTGCTCATTACACCGACCACACCAGCAGCCTCCACGTCCCGTCGCCGATCGAACACCGTCCCCTCCGCCCGTCGCTGCCGCCTGACGCGCCACCTAAGCGCGACGACCGGACGGCGGAACCCGGCCCATTTCCTTCCTCTCACTCACGCCGAGCACCTTCCCCTACTGTCGCCCTCGCCTCCTGCCGACGAAGCCGCAACCACCAGCACCGTCGCTGCACTCCCGTGTCGTTACTGCCTTCGCCTCGTCGCGCCGCCGCCGCTGCTAGGTGTGCCGACCCGCGAGATGTGGACGACCCGGATGTGTAACGACCCGCGAGATGTGGACGACCCGGATGTGTGACGACCCGCGAAATGCGGGCAACCCGGATGTGTGTCGACCCGCGAGATGTGGACGACCAGGATGGGTTGTGGTCTGGGTTATGTTCGACCCGGATCCTTCTAGGTAAGATCCAATGGGCTGACTGGCTCGGGCTTGGGCTGACTGGCTCGGGCCTGCTGCACGGGCTTGCTGCACAGGCCTGGGCTAGGCACTGTGCAATGGCCTGGGCTGGTACTGTTCATGACCCAGTCCAATTTTAATTTAAGAAAAAATAAAATAATAATAATAATAATAGTAATAATAACAGTAAATAATAATGATAAATAAAATCTGGAAATATATATATGGGAATAATTATAGAATTTTTTTTTGGCACGTGAAAATAAATGGTGAATAATGATGATGGTAATTTAACCCGAGACATAACCGAGCCGGATTAGTTTTTTTTTTATTTTACGGATAACATATCATTTGCATATCAATTTATGTGCATCTTATCTGATCATGTTATATGATTTTCTTGAAACCGAGGTAATCATTTCTAATTTTTTTTTCAATTCGCATTTGTTTATTTGCTTAGTATTCAATATTGGCTGGCTAAGCCGCCTTATCTCTTTGTTGGCCGGCAAAACCGCCTTGTTTCATTTGTTGGTCGGCTAAGCCGCCTTATCCCTTTATTGGCCGGCAAATCCGCCTTGTTTTATTTGTTGGCCGGCTAAGCCGCCTTTATCGAGTAAGCATATATTATATAGTATCTATTATTATGCTTATTTTTATGATTGGGCTATTAAAAGGCCCATTATATTTATTTTCTTGCTTTAATTTACGTTTTGATTGGGCTCGTACAAGGCCCATTTCATTTAATTTTCGTTTATTTAATTTTAATTGGGCTAATTAATAAAGGCCCATGTTTATTTATTAAGTCTTTTATTTATTTAATTTTGGAATTATGTTACAAATATTGGAGGCCCTTAAAATTTTCGGAAGAAATTTGTTATGGGCATTGAATGTATTTAAATGCAAATCGTCTGGAAGATGCAATAAAAGAGAAAATAAAGCAAAAACTGGATGTCTTAGTGCCAAAAGATCCCGCAGATCTTTGAGAAAAATTGACCATCCGAAGATAGATACTGTTATTATCTTGCTTACCCTGAAGGTACAAGCCAGTATATATTGAATAATTTTATTTTATATTTTAGTTTTATTATTATGTGCTATTTTATTTTATTTTATTTACTTTACAGTATTTTATCATCGTTTCTAGAATAATGGCTCAGGCATTTGTCCTGAAGACAATGCAAGTTCACATCCAAGGGGGAGAATTATATGTGTGGATGTCAACTATTTCACATAAAATGTGATAGTACAATCTCAAAATGAGAAAAAGGTTAATACGCTCAAGAAGAGCATAAGTTTGAATATGTTCCCGAAGAACGCAATCTTTACTATGATCTAGAGGATCATATATTTATGCTTTGGAAGAGCTAATACTCTTGAAGAGTATAGAAACCCACATTTACAGTAATAAAAAGAATTATTATGGATCCCGTTGAATTGATTCTGCTCTATTCCCTTAAGCGAATGAGACAGTATAATTATTTGTGCCATGTGGCCGTGAATGAGATAATAATGACAAAGCTGAGGGCAAACGTGCATATTATTATTGCATAAATGGATCCATAACTGGAAAATATTCAAAGAGGTTCTCATACATGAGAATTAATAGTTATTTATCTATTAGGTACAATATTGACCCTGAAACTCTGAGCCTCACTGTTAATGTTGACCCTAACACTATCGTTCCAGGAGAACCACATACCACCCACGTTATTTTCTCCAGGTATCTCAAACTGATTCGTTGGAGGAAAACGAAGTGGAATCACACCATGATTTTCTTCAGCTTGCCACAAAGTTTCAGTCATCAATACCATGTTTGGCTTGTACTGATTTTTCAGATCCCTCAAGGTACGCACAAAATCTTGGGACCTTCTTGCTATACCCCTGCAATTCCAGAATAAAAGTCGTACCTTAGGCCATGTAGGTGGTAATCCAGTCACCCTTGTGACACTCCGAGCCATAATGAAAACCTGATAATAACTGCTTTGATTTAAAATTTGACATGAAGGCTCTAGCTGAAATTCCTGCAGTCTATCAGATATGAAAAACATAATAGAGTTAGCCGAGCCATAAAAGGAAGCCCTTAGATTGCTTTGGTCCTCTAGGAAGAATGTTTCTTCCATAGGAGTTATAAAGAACCTAGATGAATAAAGTTCATCAACAAACACTGAACGAGGAATTCTCGCCAGCTCATTCGGTAATTCCTCTTGCTGCTCATTCACCATGCTATAAGCTAACCTATTCCTTCATCCTAGAGAGGCACCCTCAACAAAGAAAACAGTAGCTAGGGAAGGCATTTTTATTGTCTTGATGAGTTTTTCTGAGTTTTCTGACTCCCTTCTTACTCTACCACTCCCTTCTTATAGCCTGAGCTTAGACAGCTAAGGTGTCAGTTTTTTAATATGTGGACCCCCGGACAGATCCAATAGGATTTACTTTTGACAAAGTTTGTCACTATATTTAATTATTGCTCAATAATTCTGTTCTTTTTCCGACATGAGTGGCATAAATAATCCTAAAATTGGCACATATATTGCAGCATGAAGCTAGAAATTGAGTAATTGAAATTTACCATATCCAGCTAGAAGCTGAAATGCACTAGCCTGAAGCTAGCAATTTTAAGTGTTTAAAAACACAGTTTGTGCAGCGTGAAGCTGGCACCAACTTGAAGTTGGTTCATAGATTTATTATTTGGCATGATCGGTTGGGCCATCTCGGATCAATGATGCACGAAATTTATTTGGTCATTCATTGAAAAACCAGAAATTTTATAATCAATGAATTTCCATGTATTTGTTTGCTGCAAAATTAATTATTCGGCCTTCACAAGATGAGATTGGCCTAGAATCACCAGCAATTTTGGGAATAATTTAGGGACATGAATTTGGACTGATAAATCCGCCGAGTTGACCATCTAGGTAATTTTTATGATGCATCAACTAGATGGTCTATTGTGTGACACAAGTTGCATTGTGCGCACTTATGATTAAGCGACTTGCGGGTACATATGCCTACTTATGTTATTAGACTATAAGTCTAAATAATGTTGGTATATTTCTTCAATGGGTAATGTATATCATTGGAAATAAACCCAAACAGATCTGGGGGAATATTGACAATTGATTGCAGGACCACTGTTAATGAAATATTACTGTTTGAAAAAATTGTATTTTACATGCAGCCGCGCTTGTATGCATCAAGCCAACAAGTTATCGTAATGTCTCCCCATTTAATTGGTTCATGGTCACGAACCTACTAACTCCCATCTTCGGACCATTGGTTGTACAGTATATAATGCCCCACCACAGCATAGTAAAATTGTTCCTTTAAAGAGACTGGGAATATATGTTGAATATGTTGGGTATGTTGGTCATTAATTAGATGCAAAGTTTACCCAACATAAGGGGGAGGGAAAAAGCAGCTGGATTAAGATATTATTGAAATACATTATTAGTGTATGATTGTTGATCCTTAAACAAATTAAAGTGAACCTGAAGTTCAAAAAGATGATTCATTTGCAAGAAAATTAATATGCAATTGCCAGACACATAATGTGAACAAATATTATATACCAGCTGCAATGCTCCTGTTCAAATTAATGTTCCAAAAGAACAAGTATAATATGCAAATGAATCTAAAGTACGCAAGAAGCGTAGAATATACTCGGTTCCAAAAAGAAAACAAAATTCTTGATAAAAAGGAGCAAAGAGATAAGATGGCCCCAATAAGAAATAAGACCTCTAGTAGAGGTTCATATTAAAAGTCCTCAAGAAGAGGAAAATCCTCCAGAAGAGTTCCCTGACACAATTGATAAAAGTTCCAGAAGTAACTCAGGTACCTGAAATAAATGAGTATGATGAGATCTCAATTACAGTGCCAGGAATAAGATGGAACCGACGTGAAATAACCGTCGACGGAATATTTATTTTATATAGCGCTAAATATTTTGAAATAAAATGAGGATCATGAACCCACATCTATTGATGAATCTATGCGCAGTATGATTGGCCAAATCGAGAAACGTGATTAAGGCTGTGATCGCTTGTGAAGCGAGATATTTTTCGGACACGTAGTCCATTGTGAAGCAAGATACTTTCCGGACCTGTAGTCCGTACACCAGATGGTGTGGAACCAGTCGATTGAAAATGGGTATTTGTGCGAAAAGAGAATTATAATAGAGAGATACAAAGCACGGCTTATCGCACGAGGTTTTACCGAAACGACTTGGTATTAATTGTGAGGAAATAAATATACTCCCCTGTGGTAGATGCAATTATTTTTGGTAAGTCTGACATAATTTGAAAAGAATTAGAAATGCATCTAGTGGATGCCTTTACAGTCTATTTTTACGGATCCATAATTCATGACATATATATGAGAATCCCTGAAGGATTCAAATTGCTTGAAGCAAATAATTCCCAGGAATATAAAAAATTAAATTAAATTAATTTTTATATGGTTTAAACCAAAATTTGAGTATGTATGATCGCATATATGCACTATCTATTTTCGCTTATTGTTGTTACTTATGTTTATGATTTAGATACTATTTTTTGTGATCTAAGTGTTATTAGAACTCCAGAAGAAGCTTCCAAATGATTGGTCCTGAAGTACCCTATCTAAGTGAAAATTTATATCGCTTGTAACATAAAGCCTGAAGCTTTTGACTTAAGCCTATTGGCAATATATAACTTTTGTTCTTATCTTCGGGGTATAACAGATGTGGTATTATGTTATCCCCGTAAGCCCAAAGAGAATATAGTTGGTTTTGCAGATGCAGGTCCTTTATTTGATCCAAATAAAGCACAAACGGACATCTGCTACAACTTTACACATGAAATTGCTATATCATCAGGACCACAAAAGCAAGAATGGCGAGAAAGATGCACCAACAACAAATTATGAAGAAAATGCTGCCTATATTGTCCAATTAAAGTAGTGATGTATCAGATGTGATCAGACAAAGCGTACGTCACCAAATGCCACCAAAAGTTGACAAGGATGTTAGGCATGCATCGATATCAAGAAATCAAGAGAGGCCTAAATGAGGGGGAGTAGAATACGCACTGCACTCTTTTTTCCTTCACCAAGTTTTTATCCCACTGGGTTTTTCTTGGTAAGGTTTTTAATGAGGCAGTTATTCCGAAAGCGTATTCTATCCAAAGTACAATGACATTCAAGGGGGAGTGTTATAAAACGTGTGAAGTGTGTGAATGTCTGTACTACCTACCTATACAGTACCCCTCTTCTTATTATATAATGTACACGTTATATTTACAGAACTGAAGAAAATCTCATCAATTCTCTCCTCCATCTTCACTGCTTCCCCTTCTTCTCATTCTAAATCTTCTTCATTAAACACAAATATTCATAACAAGAAAAAGAACAGCAAAAAGAGACCTATATCTCTGGAACATCTATTTTTAGATAACACAATTTTTCAGAGACACTTCTGGAATTTGATACAGATAAGGTATCAGAGTCACTGATTTGATACTTTTAGAAAGTTAAGTTACTATTTTGTTATAAGAAAAAGTTAAATTGTCAGAGTAGTTTTAAGCTAAAGTTAAGGTGAGTAAATTAAAATTTAGCCTAAAATAATCTTGTCTATAGATTAGTAATAATTAATAAATTACACGTAATCAGTTTAATAACTAAAAAAAGTGTTGTTAGAAGTTTCCTTTCATGTTCATACTTAGTTCGTATTTATACTTTCAAAAAAATGGATTGTTTGGTTCTGTTGTAAACAAGTCAAATTGTACAGCAATTTGTTCGACAACGAAGGCCAAGGTAAATTAAATTCAAGTAACTTTATGAATGGAAAATACATTTATAGCTCGGGGAGTTTAAATCCTATCAAGCATACCTAGTATAAAAGTTAGATATAATTTTTAGGGTGGACCAATATAATACTTTGCGTAAAAATAAGAGGTTATATGAAGAAATAAATTTTAGAAGAGGCCAAATATGTATTACGATAGGTATATAATTAAAAATTCAGAGAGTTACGATTATATCATGATAGGACTTATATTAAAAAAATAAAAACTTGGGGGTTACTTAGCCCCCTGGGCCACCGCCTCTGAGCATCCCATTCACAATCGATTGATGGTGATATCGATGATAAAAAGCTTTAATATCCTCTTAGTGGTGGAAATACAAGCTTAATCTTTATCTATTTTGTGTTTTGTTTTTTAATTTTGTTTATTTATGTTGTTTGTGTTGTTGTGCATTGGCCTATATTGATCTTTATTTACACATGATCTGGCCCCAATATGGATGGGTGCCTAACACCTTCCATCTATGACAAATCCCCTGGTCCACATCTTTGGTTCGTTAAATGGTTGCCTTAAGGAGTCATTGGTTGCCTAAGGAAGGTTTTTCCCCGAATTTTACCCCATAATAAAATTTGGGTGGCGACTCCAAAGATGTGGATGACGGTTAAGAACAAGGTGGTGAGTAAGCCCAATAACTTTTGGGTCTGGTACTCATAGACATAGACAAGCAAAGAACACACAAGTGATTTATAGTGGTTCTTTAGCTCTAAGTACATCAACTGACTAGAGGACCCTCTTTTGAATTTTTACCTCTCTAGTACATTAGGGTTTTAAGAGTTCAACCTTAACATTTACATCATACAAGCTCTTTCCAAACTTTTAACGATCCAACCTTAACCTTCAGAACATAGAAGCTTTTTTCAGGTTTAATTCTAACCTATAACAAGTTTTTCATAGGCTCAGCTCTAACGTACCCTCAAATCTATTCCTAGGCTTGAGTACCTAGCAAGACTAATCCAAGTCTTGCCTAAAACTACTCTCACAAGAGAAAAAAACACAGATCTAAGCTAAAGTGGCAGACGTTGAAAGTGCGGGGGCTTTTCTTCTGGCCAACGACTTCACCATGAACCAACAAGGGACCTTTCCAATATGTTTTGTCCTCACTCGTAAGTTTCTGGAGAAAACTACCTATGAGGTCAACCATCCCAGAATTGCTCCAAGTCAAGCATGTTTAACTTTGAAGTTTTTATGGAATGAGCACCGAAAAGATAGGTGCACCTTGTTGATATAGTTAGTACCTATCAAACCATTTAAGCTATTATCAATTGTACAGTCCCATCCTAGTAAAACCTTGAAATTATTTTATCTGAACTATTCTTAATTGTATGGTCTCGCACATGTATAATTACAAAATCACCCCAACTGTGCAACTTTGTCGCTACACAGTATCAAGATCTCTCCTACTTGGGTGTGTATTTGATTCATTCATGTGTTCGTCAGTCTAGAAGTTTGCCAGAAGTCGCTCCTTTCAACACGGGACCTTTCCGACATGCTTTATCCTAACTCGCGTGTTTCTGAAGAAAACTTCCCAAGAGGTCACCCATTTCAAAATTGTTCCAAGTCATGCACGTTTAACTTTGGATTTTTATGAAATGGGCACCAAAAAGGTAGGTGCACCTTGTTGATATAGTCAGTACCTATCAAACCATTTAAAATATTCTCAATTGTACAGTCCTATACCTGTATAATCTCGAAATCACTTCATTTGAACTATTTTTAATTATACAATCTCATACCTGTATAATTATGAAATCGCCCCAACTGTGCAACTCTATCCCTATACAGTCCCAAGATCTCTCCTATTTGAGTGTGCTTCTCCGTCTAGAAGTCTTCCAAAAGCTACTCCTTAACCATACTTACCGTAGCACCTGCGTACACTTTCCGGCCTCATCGACCCCAAATGTCACAATCACTATGAGGACCACCAGATATTATTGAAGCCAAGAAGTGAGAGACAACAGTTTTGGGGCATCTTGTCTCTCCCTTGAATACACTGCAGCATTGATGGTTAGTTTTTATACTTATGAGGAGCACTAGCAACTTGCAATAAAAAGAAGATGTTGATAGCTGCTCATAAAACCATGCTCAAAATTTTGCGTGAAACCATTTTCCTGATTCAATACTCAATCAACACAAGAAGCACATGCAGCAACATCCAATCTAGTTTGTTAATCATAAAGAGATAACCAACTTCCAACAGATTGGTTGTAACACTTCTTCCAACGCATTAGGTATAACAATTTTTTGAAATTAGAAGAGTAGCTACGAAACTAATCAGTGTATGAGTGTTATCTATGTAAGGTTGGATCACTATTAGCAACATAATTTCTATATAGGCACTTCCAATACTGAAACCTAGACCTTAACTATAATGATTGATACCTGATACGACTCAGCCCAAAATCATTAAAAATGGCAGCCCAAGCCATGGAGCCTAAAAGCAGACACACCCAACCCTCAACACGTAAGGATCTGGAAATGGGACCTATTGTGTGATTCTTGGATTCGATAAACATGATGGAGTAGTATGGGCGATCAGACAGAAAAAAAAAAAAAAATTGTCTCCATGTTTAGATGAATATCATAGGAAAGAGGCCAATATGGTTAGATGTGATCATACCCTCCAATTGACAATAAAGACGCCCAAAAAATAAAAGAACTGTAACTTTGACTAGTGCAAAGTTAAACTAGGTAGACCTCTTAGTGTTGGTCCTCTCTCCCAATGTACTTTCTCTTGATCAATTAATAAAATTTGAGTATAATTTTATCCAAACTATATGAATACCAATTTTGTGATGACCTAAATCACACAACGGAAGTGAGTAGGAAAGGTCTTGGGCATATATGCACTAAATAGTTGGCTACCAAATAACCGTAAGCATAAGCTTTACGCTACATGGTTTCGGTCCAATCATGGAGATTATTCTAGGATTGTACATTACCTGAGGCGTGACAAAATGGTAGTGGAACCGTTCTCACACCACTTCGGGTTGAGTTTGCCATATAGTCTGTGTCTCGAGGGTTGATACTAAGACGACGATCGGTATGGACCGGAGATCGGAGCACCTATAATATGGATTTGGTATCCTCTTTGCAAGGACACAAAGTCTAAAGAAGAGGGAGAATTTGATGACCCATGTCCTATATTGGAAGTGAGCCAGAATAGTTGGCTGTCAAATAACCTCAAATTTATACTTTCGGACTAAATAGTTTTGGTCCAACCTCCAAGGTCGTCCAAGCTGGTTGTCCCGAGATAATCTATTGCATAGGGCATGATAAATTCATTGCAATATTGAGCTAAGTGGTTCCCATCATGGCTTGACGGACGTCAATTCGTTTATTCTGAATCATCTGGGGATCGTCATATTAAGAAGCTGGATGAAGAGGGGAAACGAAGGGTAGATTTTATGGACTAGCTGAAAGATAGTTTGGCTGTTTATGTTACTTCGTTCTGGCTTCTGATCGAAGACATCCTAATGTGAAGACAAGCCCAACTGTATTTACATTTATGACAGCATTTTTCACTGCAGGGAACCACCACCTCCTAATTGCAATCACAACCCTTCTTGATAAAAGTTGGAAAAGAATCGAAACGCATGAAAATAGTGATATTAAAATATTAAAAGTGCCTCGTATTATAAATGCACCTAACGTCGTCAGCATAAAAGTTGAAGTGATAAATTGATCCGTAAAGGGAATTCCTTTGGGTGGGTTTTGGCAATTAAGTGTTGCTTTAACTTTGTACATGGGAACTTTATAATCGTCATGGTTGCTTTCATTTTTTTATACATATATTTAATGATAAATAGGACAAATGGATTTAGTTCCACCTCCATGGACGACTATAAATTATATAAGAAAAAAAAAAAAGGACAGAAACCTCTGGAACCAAAGTCGTTATCTACTCTTAGGTAATATAATATTTTTAGTTTAATAACTAAAAAGAAGTGTTGTTAGACTTAGTCTAGATATGTGTTCATACTAGACTTCATCGCTTGGAACTATTGATTTATATTATTATCGTTAAACAATACAATCTTATCATTTTGATAACGAAAAGAAAGTATTGTGTTGTTAGATTTGTGTTCAATGTTCATAATATTAATAGACTTCATTTCTTGAAACTATTTATTTATATTATTATTGTCGTCTCACTCTCTCGAGGAAATAAGAGCACTAAACATTGCATATGACACTTCTGAAATTTTAAAATAATCATCTCTAGAGCCCAAAAATTACACGTTGTCAGATGATATTTTGTTAGTTTTTTTGGATATGCATGGATTTTATCATGTGGCAAAATCGTCCTGGATAATTAAAAGAGTAAGGCTAACAAGTGTCCCACAGGGGGCACATGATAAACTATAATAAATCAGTCTTAATCAACACAATTTTTATAACATTTCATAAAATTAACACTCATTAAAGCTAAAATTTATGTACAAAATTACCTCTAGTTTTTTTTGTTATTGAAAATTTTGATATTTTATTTTTTTTAGGAATTGGGATTTGGGACTTAGGATTTTGATTTTAGGGTATTAGAGTTTAGGATATTTTAGGGTTTAGGGTTTTACGTTTAAGATTTAGGATTTAGAATATAGAGTTTAGGATTTTATGGTTTAGAATTTAGAGCTTAGAATCTTTTAATTTTAGGATTTAGGATTTAGTGTTTTAGAATTTAGTATTTAAGATTTAGAGTTTAGGATTTAAGGTTTGGAATTTTTGGAATTTGAGATTTAGGATTTAATGTTTAGGATTTGGGGTTAATTTTATGGGTTAAAATTTATGATTTTTTATAAATGAATAAAGGATAAATTTGTTTCAAAAAATTTTTTACTACTATTCATCTAGTGTTTTATACTTATTCTTTAATGATTATAATATAATTCTATTAATATTTTGTTGCTTTTGAGGGCAGCGGCGGTGGTGGCTCAGGGGCTGAGGGGGGCCATGGCCCCTGAGTTTTTAAACTTTTCATATAATATCTTATTCTGATATTTTAGTATGGTTTCTGATTTTTTAATTTTTTTATATAAGTCCTATCGTAACATATATTTGGCCCCTCTTAAATTTTATTTTCTCACATAAATCCTTATTATTACACACAAAATATTATATTAGTCCCTTCCATAAATTATATCTAGCCTGTGTTATATTTCATCATAAGTATATGGATTTCTTAAAAAAAAAACAATAAAAAAATATTCTTATAAATTTAAATGTTTCTTCTCAATATAGGTAATATACAGATCACAATCTCTGGAGAGAAATGATTTCTTTCTTATGCAAAGAGAGAAATGATCATATGAGTTATTAATGAATATCTCTCCAGAAATTAAAGCACCCAAATTAATATGTATCCATTTGAAATTTGTTAGAAGTTTCCATTCATACGTATTCAGGAAAAAAAAAAAAAGAATGGTTCATTGGTTTTTGGTTGTAGATAAGTCCATTTGTACAGTAAACTTTTCACAGGAAGGCCAAGGTAACTTAAATTCAAGTAATTAACTTTATGAATGGAAAATACAAAAAAAAAAAAGATGCAGAGTTATTATCTATTGTTAGATAATACTATCTAATCAGTTCAATAACCAAAAAAAGGTGTTGTTAGATCTGTGTTCCTAGTTCATACTAGACGTCGTCTCCTCGAAGTATTTATTTATATTATTATAGTCATCTCTTGGTGGAAATAAGAGCACCAGCCATGCATATGAGATATGACACTTTTGAAATTTTAAAATAATCTCCTCTAAAGCTTAATAGTAACTAAAAATATTACACGTTATCAGTTTAGTAACTGAAAAAGAAGGTTGTTAGAAGTTTCCTTTCATGTTCATACTTGGTTGGTATTCATATACTTGAAATTAAAAAAAAGAAAAAAAAAAAGAAGAAAAGTTCGTTAGGCATATCGTTAGCATAAAAAAAAAAAAAAATCGTTAGGTTTGGTTGTGAATAAGTCAATTTGTACAGTAATTTTCCGACAACAAAGCCAAGATTACTTTTTTTTTTTTTGAGAAAAAACCAAGATTACTTAAATTCAATTAACCTTACGAATTGAAAACACACCCACCATAACATGTGGGCTTAAACATTCCCGTAGCTATTGCCAAAATCGCATTTTTGTACCTATTTTTCCGTTTAGGGATAAAAATAACAACCGTGATTATTATTATTATTATTATTATTATTATTATTATTATTATTATTATTATTATTATTATTATTATTATTATTATTATTATTATTATTATTATTCGAAATTTTATGACAAAAGTACGACATGTTTGTTATCTGAAGGCAAAACAAAAACCGGACAAAAAAAATTGAGAAATAACAAAATGAATACAAAAAAATCAATTTATTCGAAAAATGGAAACAAATGCACATTAATAGTTTAAAAAAAATTATTTGGATAATATTGGATATTAAACTAAGCTAGTTTTATTGGGTCTAGGATTATTTATTTTATTGGGTTTTAAGAGTCCAAGTCCAGTTCGGTTTAGGAGTCATGTCTTGTTCGTTAAGTCAAGAGTCCCTATAAATAGGTGTGTCAGGGTTTTATTACTATGTGTAGCACAATAAGAGTTGTGAGTGCGACCACCGTGAGGGACACCGCGGTGTTGCCTAGGTCTCAAATTAAATAATAATAAAAATGTGTATTGTGAGTGAAATTTCTATATTCTACAATTGGAGCCTGTGATGATCTGGTAGAATTAATGCTGCAAAAGAACGAGGGAGAGACTGTGTGTTCGTGTTCGTTAAAAAAATTGTTCGAGGAAGAAGCAAAAAATTTGGTTGTCTTGTTTTGTGGAGGAAGAGAAGGAAGAAAATTTGCATCGTGTAACCTGCATGTCCAAGGAAAAAAATCAGCCTGCAGGTTTATTAGTTATTTTTTCCATTGTCGATAGAAGACAAAAAAAAAAAAGAAAAGCGGCAACTTTGATGTGTTTGTGGTGCTGTGCAAAGTGATTATTACAGGTGTCGTAAAAAAAATTGTGGAGCGAACAAGCAAGAAAAAAAACAAGTCTTTGTAAACAAGAAAAAAGAAGTGGTGGCGTGAAGAATTAGGTAGCGTGGGGGATAAAAAAAAAAAGGGTAAACTGTCAGCAAAACGGGTGCAGTGGTGGTGGAATTACCAATTGACTGGTTTTGACATAAGAGTAACAAGTTTCGGTGGAAGTTGAAAGTAAATTTGAGCTCGTACGTGTTGCGTCAGGTGCAATGGTGAATCGTTTTTTGAAAGGGCTCCGACTTGTGGTTGAGTAACATGGTAATCTGCGAATCGCAGACTGATAGTGCCGTCTCGTCTGGCCTTTTTAAGGTACGGTTTCGTGGTAATTTTCATTTGGGAGGAAGCTTTTCTTACCCAATTTATTTTCCAGATTGATTTAGATATCTTGACATGGATATCCAATATGTGGAATGTCTTGTTTTTAAATTTAACGCCAAAGATTGTTAAAAATCAATACCAAACTAAATTAAATCTAGGTAGTTATTATCTAAATTTGATCTTGGTTGTTATTATTATTTTGTCAAAGATTATGATTTAGTTATCTAGATTATATTTAGATTGATATGACCTAGATTTGATCTTGATTGTTAAATATCTATTTGATTTGGTAGTTTCCTAATTTCTAGGTTAGATTGTTAATTTTGTAGCCTATATAAAGGCCCTACTTTCTAATGAAAAAACATCCCAAGTTTTCTAGCTTTTCTCTCTAGTATTCAAGCATTTCTCTCTGAGTGTTCTGAGAGTGTGTTCTCTCTATTCTAATTTGTTGTCTTGTTAGTTTTCAGAGTTTTCTATCTTTCCCAACTCGGATTCTGCGCAACCTGCTTGTGCAAGTTAGTCTTGCTTAGTCTCAGCACAGTCTGTCTGTGTGACGAGGTTAGCAGTGTGAGAGGTTAGTGCTTGTGCTGCGGATAGTTCAACAATCTGGTAGCGGAGCATTGTTCACGTTGTGGTAGCGGAACTTTGTTCAACAATCTGGTAGCGGAGCAGGTCCTTCTTCGGGAGATCACGTAGCGGTGTTTTGTGAGAATCTTTGTCGATACAATGACCGACCTTCAAGTTATCGGGGCAATGGAGAAACTCAACAACAACAACTATAGTACGTGGTCAACCTGCATGATGTCCTACTTGCAAGGACAAGATCTGTGGGAAGTGGTCAATGGTACCGAGGTAGCACAACCTGCAGATGCAAACGGAGAGTTGCGAAAGTGGAAGATTAAAGTGGGCAAGGCAATGTTCGCTTTGAAGACAACAGTAGGAAAGGAAATGCTGCAATGCATACAAAAAGCTGAAACTCCGAAAGAAGCTTGGGATACACTTGTCACTCGGTTCTCTAAAAAGAATGATACGAAGCTTCAACTTTTAGAGAACGAGTTGTTGTCGGTGACACAAGGCAACATGACAATAGCACAATACTTTCACAAAGTGAAGTTCTTGTGCCGTGAGATTTCGGAGTTGGATCTAGAAGCATCTATCGGCGATTCCAGGATGAAGCGAATTCTTATCCATGGTTTAAGGCTGGAATTTAGAAGCTTTAATGCTGTTGTACAAGGTTGGCCAACACAACCATCACTTGAGGAATTCGAGAATTTGCTAGCTAGTCAAGAAGACTTAGCTAAGCAAATGGGAGGAGTCTCGCTGAAGAATGAAGAAGAGGCACTCTATGCAAAGAAGAGCAAGTGGAATTCCAAGCAGTATGGTGATGGATCTAAGAAAAATGGTGACAAGTTTAAAAGTCATCATGGAGAGGCGAGTACTTGTGAAGGAGGCTCGAAGAACTGTTCCAGTAGAAGGAGTTTCGAAGGAAAGTGTTACAACTGTAACAAGAAAGGACACGTGGCGAAAGATTGTTGGTCTAAGAAGAAAGTCATGGAGAGCAATACTGCCACATTCGATGATGGAAAAAAATGGGATGCTGAAGCATTGCTTGCTGTAGAAGACGAAGAGTTTTCATTTACACCTACAACACATAATCAAATTGATTATGAGGATGACTGGTTTATTGATTCAGATTGTTCAAACTATATGACAAGTGACAAAGTCATATTACAGGATTTTTCAGAATTCGATGAAGCGTCTGCATGGTGGTCCTCAGATAAGCAAGCACTGCCAAATTCAGATAATTTGAAAGAGACAGTGGAGTCTTCTTAAGTTCAGCTAAGTTTAGGAGAAGCTGAAGTTTTAGAAGATAGTAGAGATGGTGTAGCTGTAGCTCAAAGTCCTTGGCGAACAGGTGTGCACCAAAGGCCAAATGAAGAAGTTAGGCCGAGTGAAAAAGGTAAGCCAAGTGGAGATAGCGAGCTGAGTGGAGGAGGCAAGCTGAGTGCAGCAGAGTATGGAGAAGGTGAGCCAAGTGGAGATAGTGAGTCAAGTGAAGAAGGCGAGTTAGTTGTTGCTGAACCGCCAGCTCAGCCGAGAAGGTCGGTAAGACCTAAGAAGCCGAATCCCAAGTATGCCAATGCTGCTGTTGTAGAAGATGTGAAAGAACCTGAGAGTTTTGAAGAAGCTTCTTTGAGCTCAAGATGGATTAAAGCTATGGTAGAGGAGCTTGCAACATTGGATCATAACCAGACTTGGGAGCTTGTGCCACTGCCAGGAGAAGTAAAGCCTATTTCTTGCAAATGGGTTTACAAGATAAAGCGTCACAGAGATGGATTGATTGAGTGGTACAAGGCTCGTTTGGTAGCTCGAGGATTCTCTCAACAGTATGGACTAGACTACAATGAAACATTCAGTCCAGTCACAAAGCTTACAACTGTGCGAGTTCTAGCACTTGCAGCTAGTAAGAACTGGAACCCGTGGCAGATGGACGTGAAGAATGCATTTTTGCATGGGGAGCTAGATCGAGAGATCTATATGAATCAACCAAAGGGTTTCGAGAGTCAAGATCACCCCGAGTATGTATGTAAACTCCGGAAGACTCTCTATGGATTAAAACAAGCACCAAGGGCCTGGTATAGCAAAATTGCTGAGTTTTTAGTCCAGGGTGGTTATGTTGTGTCAATTGCAGACTCTAGCTTGTTTGTTAAAGCTAGTGGAGGGAAGTTAGCCATAGTGCTGGTCTATGTGGATGATTTAATCCTCACAGGAGATAGTGAAGAGGCAATTCTCCAGACAAAGCAGAATTTATCTGTTCGCTTCCAGATAAAAGAGCTTGGACAACTCAAGCACTTTCTTGGTCTTGAAATCGACCGTACGCAAAAAATATCTTTCTTCATCAGCAGAAATATTGCAAAGATTTGCTGAAGAAATTTGGAATGCACGATTGCAAACCAATATCGACACCTATGGAGCCGAATGCCAAGTTATGTGCTCATGAAGGAAAATATTTGGAAGATGCAACGATGTATCATCTATTAGTGGGTAGTTTGATATATCTGGCTCAAACATGACCAGACATCTCCTATGCAGTTGGTGTGATGAGTTGGTATATGCAAAACCCCAAAGAAGCCTCATTTGGAAGCAGCCAGAAGAATCTTGAAATATGTCAAGGGTACACTTGAAAATAGAATTTTGTACAAGAGAGGTGGAGGCTGCAGATTAGTTGGCTATTGTGATGCTGACTATGCAGGTGATCATGATACCCGACGTTCAACTACTGGGTATGTTTTTAAACTCGGATCTGGAGTAGTTTCCTGGTGTAGCAAAAAACAACCAACGGTGTCTTTATCCACAACAGAAGCAGAATATCGAGCTGCAGCAGTGGCAGCTCAAGAGTGCACTTGGCTTGCGCAGCTGTTGAAGGGTTTGCATCATTCAACTGGTTATGCAATTTCTTTGTATTGTGATAATCAAGCAGCAATACATTTGGCTGAGAATCCCGTGTTTCATGCAAGGACTAAACACGTGGAAGTTCATTATCACTTTATCAGGGAAAAAGTCCTTGAAGAAGAAGTGGAGCTGAGGCAGGTGAAGACTGAAGATCAAGTCGCAGATGTGTTTACAAAAGGCCTGAGTGGAAACAAGTTTGAACGCTTTTGTCATCAACTCGGCATGGTGAAAAGAGCAGGAGTTGGTGTTGAGGGGGAGTGTTAAAAATCAACACCAAACTAAATTAAATCTAGGTAGTTATTATCCAGATTTGATCTTGGTTGTTATTATTATCTAATTAAAGATTAAAATTTAGTTATCTAGATTATATTTAGGTTGATATGTTCTAGATTTGATCTTGATTGTTAAATACTTACTTGATTTGGTAGTTTCCTAATTTCTAAGTTAGATTGTTAATTTTGTAGCCTATATAAAAGCCCTACTTTCTAATGAAAAAACATCCTAAGGTTTCTAGCTTTTCTCCTAGCATTCAAGCATTTCTCTCTGAGTGTTCTGAGAGTGTATTCTCTCTATTCTAATTTGTTGTCTTGTTAGTTTTTGTGAGTTTTCTTTCTTTCCCAACTCGGGTTCTACGCAACCTGCCTGTGTAAGTTAGTCTTGCTTAGTCTCAGCACAGTCTATCTATGTGACGAGGTTGGTAGTGTGAGAGGTTAGTGCTTTGTGCTACGCATAGTTCAACATTCTGGTAGGAGCATTGTTCACGTTGTGGTAGCGGAACTTTGTTCAACGAAGATTAATTTGAGATATGGTGGAGGCAGATGAGAACTTTCTTCAAATATATTAAAGTGTGGGATGTTGTTCACGATGGGATTCAAAATCATGTACAAGAAGAGGTGGAGAAGAATGATGAAGCATTGTACTACCTCAAACAACAAGTAGATTTTCATGTTTCTCAAAAATTCAGGCATGGTAAAACAGCAAAAGAGTATTGGGATACTTTGCTCAAAACTTATGGTAGTGGGGAGGAAGTAAACAAAGTTAGTTTGCAAGAGGTGAGAAAAGAGTTTGAGCTTCTCTACATGGGAGAGGATGAAACAATTGATGGTTATTTCTGTCGGATACAGAAATTAGTTAACAGTTTGAAAGCCATTGGTGAGAAGATAACAGATCTTCAAGTTGTGAAGAAAATTCTTCGAAGCCTACCACTTAGTTATGACTGCAAGGTGAAAGCTATTGAAGAATTTCAAGATCTCAAGACTTTGACGATTGATGTTTTAAAAGCTAAACTGATTGTGCATGAGAAGCGCCTCAATTTCAGGAAGAGGAGGACAAGTAAACAACAACAGTGTGACAACAATGGCAATGACAGTCAAGTAGATGGTCTGAAGAGTGGAGTGAATAATTCTTGTGGTTCAGACACATTTACAAGTTGCGACATGGAAGACAAGTTTGATGACGAAGTCAGAAGATTAGGAAGAATTGAAGTAGAAAATTTGTCACTGCCAGATTATAGTCAAGATTCCAAGTTTCATGGTGAGTGTCACAGGTTGTCAAAAATCAAGGTGGAAGAATTATTTTCTCAAGAGGAGGAGAAGGAAGAGTTAGTAGTTAAAGAAAATAATTTTTCTTTTGAGGGAGACAATGAAGGTAAGCAGGTAGTTGAACAAGTGGAAGAGAAGTTTTTTGCAGATGATTCTTTGTTCAAGAGAGACAAATTGGCAAAGCTTGAACAAGAAGGAGAGAGAAAGCCAAAAGAAGCTGAATGGAAGGAAGTTGAAGAAATTAATTTTATTTGTGGTGAAGAAATTGATTTTCTTGGTATTGATAAGTTTTTGTCAATTGAGGATGTAAGAAATGCTTTTGAGAGCAAGAAAGAATGGGAGAGTGTCCTTGGTAGTAGTGAAGGATGAAAAACCATACAAGATTTATTTGGCAAGCAAGATGGAGTATGGAATAAGCATTTGAAACAAAGCATGCGATATGGAAAGGAGGTGAAGCTGAAGGTTTGGTTCGATTCAAGGAAGATGTTACTGTTCGAAGCAATGTTCGAGTTAGTCACTGCAACAACAATTACGCTGAAGACACTTGCGATTGATGGTATTGGGTAGAGTCATGTTTGTACTTGCAAGCTTAGTTTAAAAGAGACATTGTTGGATATTAAACTAAGCTAGTTTTATTGGGTCTAGGATTATTTATTTTATTGGATTTTAAGAGTTCAAGTCCAGTCCGATTTAGGAGTCATGTCTTGTTCGTTAAGTCAAGAGTCCCTATAAATAGGTGTGTCAATAGGTGTGTCAGGTTTTTATTATTATATGTAGCACAATAAGAGTTGTGAGTGTGGCTACCGTGAGAGGCACTGCGGTGTCGCCTAGGTCTCAAATTAAATAATAATAAAAGTGTGTATTGTGAGTAAAATTTCTATATTCTACAGATAACCATTCAAGTAAGTATCAAGCACAAAAAAATATATACGTTGTACTATACATTCCTATCTATTGTTTAAAAGTGTTAGAGTATAAAGTGTTATTGAAACGAGTTCAAATTTTTAGTTAAGATGATCATTTCATATAGTAGTGGATGAGAATTATTATATCCAAAAGAACTAACCCTACCTCCAGTCAAGAGGATAGAGATCACCTACAACTAACATCGACCTTTTAAGCTACTGAGTTTGTTTTCACGCGCACAGGGGGGTTGTTCAGTATTCTTTGGCATACACAAATGCTCTTATGCACTCTACATGTACGCACTTCTTTTCCTTATAAACTTCTGTCATTTTACACATCAAAACAGGAAAAAAAAAAGGTGCCATGTGGTATGGCTTATATGGAGTAACCTATGTCCATGGTGGGCTCTCCATCCAAAAAAATTCTCTTATAATTAACGATGTAACATTTAAAAAAGGAACATAAAATAATATTTGATAAAAATAAGAAATATTAACGACATAGTATTAAAAAAATTAACAATGACTCAATAAAATAATTATATTTTTTAAAAACAAAAGAAAAAGATCGCAATGTTATTAACAGATAAGATGAGCTTGGGAGGTGATAAGAATAAAAAGATATAGTACTGAATAGTACAATATGCAATTAAGAATTCTATTTTTCTTTAGAATAGATTGGATGAAAGCTAATTAAGTTTTGCATTCAATCATCCATCGTTTTCTAATAGATTTTGAGTGGAAATGATGTTTTTTTTATAATGATTACATAATATGTAATGTTGATTATTAATGGCGTCTCAGGATGCTTAACAAAGATGTGGTAGGTATATAATTATTTTGTAGTATTACCGACTAATATTCACTTTTTAAAAAACAAAACTAATAATTCACTATAAAGGATAATTGGGTCAATAATTAATTAATATAGGATAATAATATATAATAATAAAGTAGTGGTATCTAATAATAAAGTAGGGGTATTTTGATAATTTTGCATGTTTCGCTGTTTTTGTTTTGGTGTCTTCGTACTTTTATAGATAGTGTAGGGGTGCATGACACTTCTGGAATTTTTAAAATAATCTTGTCTAGAGCTTAGTAATAATTAATAAATTACAAGTAATCAGTTTAATAAGTAAAGAAATTGTTGTTAGAAGTTTCCTTTCATGTTCGTACTTGTTCGTATTTATACTTGAAAAAAAAAAAAGATTGTTAGGTTCGGTTGTAAACAAGTCAAATTGTACAGTAATTTTTCGACAACGAAGGCCAAGGTAAATTAAATTCAAGTAACTTTATGAATGGAAAACACATTTATAGCTGAGTGGAGTTTAAATCCCATCAAGCATACCTAGTAGAAAAGCTAGATATGTTCAGCGTATACTGGACGAAGTAAGGGCTTTGACTCTCGAAAAAAAGGGGAGCCCTCTGAAGAAAGAGGAGAAATTCGTCCTCGAAGCGAGGGTGATGTTAATAGTTATCGGGAGATTCAGTCGCTTTTCCCCACGGAGTCGTTTCTGGACCGTCGGGGAACCCAGCGCCCAGAGTCTTTTTATTAGTTCTTTGATTTTGATCATTGGTTTCATCATTGCCAAACGCAATTCCTTATCTTATTAAATAAATTTCTTTGAGCGAATAGCAGGAGGGGCCAATATAATATTTTTTGTATAATAATAAGAGTTTATATGAAAAAATAAATTTTAGAAGAAGCCAAATATGTATTATGATAGGACTTATATAATTAAAAATTCAGAGAGTTACGATTATATCACGATAGGACTTATATGAAAAAATAAAAACTTAGGGCTACTCAGCCCCCTGGGCCACGGCCTCTAAGCATACCATTCACAACCGATTGATGGTGATATCGAACGATAAAAGGCTTTAATATCCTCTTAGTGGTGGAAATGCAAACTCAATCTTTATTTATTTTCTATTTTGTCTTTTAATTTTGTTTATTTATGTTGTTTGTGTTATTGTGCATTGGCCTATATTGATCTTTAATTACACATGATCTGGCCCCAACATGGATGGGTGCCTAACACCTTTCCATCTATGATAAATCCCCTGGTCCAAATCTTTGGTTCGTTAAATGGTTGCCTTAAGGAGTCATTGGTTGCCTAAGGAAGGTCTTTCCCTGAATTTTGCCCAATAATAAAATTTGGGTGGCGACTACAAAGATGTGGATGACGGTTAAAAAAAAAAGGTAGTGAGTAAGCCTAATAAATTTTTGGTCAGGTACTCACAAACATAGACAAGCAAAGAACACACAAGTGATTTATAGTGGTTCTTCAGCTCCAAGTACATCAACTGCCTAGAGGACCCTCTTTTAAAATTTTTAAATCTCCAGTACATTAGGGTTTTAAGAGTACAACCTTAACATTTACAACATACAAGCTTTTTCAAAACTTTTGTAGATCCAACCTTAACCTTTAGAATATAGAAGCTTTTTTCAGGTTTAATTCTAACCTATAGCAGGTTTTTCATAGGCTCAGCTCTAACCTGCCCTCAAATATATTCCTATACTTGAGTGTCTAGCAAGGCCAATCCAAGTCTTGCCTAAAACTAATCTTACAAGATAGAAAAACACATATCTAAGCTAAAGTTGCAGAAGTAGAAAGTACGGGGGCTTTCCTTCCAACGACTCCAAAACTTCACTATGAACCAACATGGACCTTTCCAATATGTTTTATCCTCACTCGTAAGTTTCCGGAGAAAACTATCCAGGAGTCAGCTATCCTAGAATTGCTCAAAGTCAAACATATTTAATTTTGAAGTTTTTTTAGGAATGAGCACCGAAAAGATAGATGCATCTTGTTGATATAGTTAGTACCTATCAAACCATTTAAGCTATTATCAATTGTACAGTACCATCCTATTGAAACCTCGTAATCATTTTATTTGAACTATTCTTAATTGTATGGTTTTGCACCTGTATAATTACAAAATCGCCCCAACTGTGCAGCCTTGTCGCTACACAGTATCAAGATCTCTCCTACTCGGGTGTGTATTCGATTCATTCATGTGTTCCTCCATCTAGAAGTCTGCCAGAAACCGCTCCTTCCAACACGGGACTTTTCCGACATACTTTATCCTAACTAGTGTGTTTCCGAAGAAAACATCCCAAGAGGTCACCCATTTCAGTATTGTTCCAAGTTAAGCACGTTTAACTTTGAATTTTTATGGAATAGGCACCAAAAAGGTAGGTATACCTTGTTGATATAGTCAGTACCTATCAAACCATTTAAGATATTCTCAATTCTACAGTCCTATACCTATATAACCTCGAAATCACTTCATTTGAACTATTTTTAATTACACAATCTCATACCTGTATAATTATGAAATTGCCCCAACTGTGCAACTCTATCCCTACACAGTCTCAGGATCTCCCCTAATCGAGTGTGCTTCTCCGTCTAGAAGTCTTCCAAAAGTAACTCCTTAACCATACTCATCGTAGCACCAACGCACACTTCCCGGCCTCATCGACCCCAGGTGTCACAATCACCATGGGGAACACCAGATATTATTGAAGCTAAGAAATGAGAGACAACAGTTTTCGGGCATCTTGTCTCTCCCTTGAATACCACTGCAGCGTTGATGGTTAGTCTTTATACTTGTGAGGACCACTAGCAACTTGCAGTGAAAAGAAGATGTTGATAGCTGCTCATAAAACCATGCTCAAAATTTTGCATCAAACCATTTTCCTGATTCAATACTCAATCAACACAAGAAGCACATGCAACAACATCCAATCTAGTTTGTTAATCATAAAAAAATAATCAACTTCCAACAGATTGGTTGTAACACATATGCTTCCAACGCATTAGGTATAATGATTTTTTGAAATTAGAAGGGTAGCTCAGCCGACCACGAGACTAATTAGTGTACGATTGTTATCTTTGTAATGTAGGATCACTATTAGCAGCATAATTCCTATATAGACACTTCCAATACCGAAACCTAGACCTTAAATATAATGATTGATACCTGAAACGACTCAGCCCAAAATCATTAAAAATGGCAGCCCAAGCCATGGAGCCTAAAAGCAAACACACCCAACCCTGAACACGTAAGGATCTAGAAATGGGACCTATTGTGTGATTCTTGGATGAACATGATAGAGTAGTACGGGTGATCATAAAGAAAAAAAAATTGTCTCCATGTTTATATGAATATCATAGGAAAGTGGCCAATATGGTTAGATGTGTTGGGGAAAACTACAAAAGATTCGAAAAAAAAAAGGACAAAGATTTAACGTGGTTCGGCTTTTAAACTTGCCTACGTCTACGAACATCAAATCTTCACTATATTGTTAGGACAATAGCCCTTCGCTAGAGGGGGGGTGAATAGCGATAATCGAATAAAAACGAAATAAGCAGGAATTAAATGCGGAATTGAAAGAATGAAGGACACAAGCAATTTATCCTGGTTCACACACACTCTACTAGTGTGGCTAATCCAGCCCTTCAAGTCTCACTTGAAGATTTCACTATCTACGTTAAGCTTA
>JAKUCV010002493.1:117277-162648 GCA_028386065.3 Turnera subulata | reverse complement strand
AAAAAAAAAAGTAAATAAAAATGCTTCTCTTTTCTTTACAAAGGATAAAGGTATAATTCCAGATTCTATTGCAGCTCGTGAGGAGGGGGTTCCTGCCTGTAGCCGGAGTTTTCACACTTTTAAAATTAAAAAAAAAAAAAAAGAGAAGAAGAAGAAATGCGAGCTTCATGTGTCCTTTAATTGGCAGCTAACTTATCTTGGATGGGAAACTAGTATTGGAACCTTCTGCAACAGAAAAATCAATATCTTCAAGATTAAATGGGGGACCATCTGGGGATGTAATGTTCACGTTTTGGTTATTCTGGAGACTGTTGCTCGCTCTTTGCTGCTGATCAAACATCATCCTTAGCTGCCTACCTTGTTCTTCAATACGCAATTGTAGATTCCTTTGAATCTGTCCAGAAAAATAACACAAAGAAGTTACCATAGGATACAACTCCACCAGTTTGCGTTTGCAGAAGGAATCGACAAGATGGCGAACTAATATTTACTGGCATGATACAGATTACAAGTAGGCATAGGCACATATATAAAGAATGATACCTCTAGCTGCTCATGTAAACGCCTCTGCACATCTAATTGAAGTTGCAGCGCCTCCCTGATTTGGAAACCACTGCTAGACATGGATAACAAGTCACTGTCAGACACCAGAGGTCTTGGATAACAATTATCTAATCTCAAACTATAAATTAACTGCTCAAGAGAGACTGCATCATACATGACAATGATATTGATAACAAATTAGCAAATTCAGGCAGGTCAGGTCAGGTCAGGTCCTACTAAAGAACAGAAATGAATAGTAAACAAATGTAAAAAAGATGGTCAATGAGTTGTACGTTTTCGATTCGATCTGCGAAGCATCATCGTTCGTGCCAATTCTCTTCTCATCCTTTCCTGCAATATAGACGTGAATACGGATCAGCTCTACTAACAATATAAAATTATATGTCCAATCTGGTCAGACATAAAAATTTCATGTTTACATCTCGTATTGGAGAGGACAAATTGTTTCGTCATTAAAATATGTAGCAGTACAGCTACAATGTACTGATGATGTACAGACATGGAGGTGAAGAGAGTAAAAAGATAGTTGAACAGACCCCATGAAGCAGAATGATTCACGGAAAAATCTTCTCGATTTTGTCATCAACACCCAAGAACAACAACAGAAAGATCCTCGTTTCCTTCAGCTAATTCAAAGTATTTGGCCAATTAAGATATGCGAACAAGTTAATGAGACTTGAAAGACATTTCAGCTAGCTTCCTAGATTGATTGTAAGTTAGGACTCTGAAAGACTTTCTGCGAACTGATTGTATGACTCTTCGTACACGATGGAATCTTTTGCTCCTGTTAAGGATATGTATACTAATCGAGTCACCAAAGTAGATTGGTCAGATCAATTGTTGGACACCTATGAGTAACTGGAAAACAGGGTTTACCTTCTGAAGGGTCTGGCATATACTTTGCAATCCTGTATTTCTGCATTTCAGAGCAGAAAATAATATATAGATGTTAGAAAAATACCAAACGAAATGCTTGTAAAAGCTAAAGGTAGCGAACAGAACACCAAGGTTAATGAAGTCATAATACAAGGCTTCACGCTATTGTCATTGAACGCGATATAATCTAGAGACCCTAGATGAGGATAATAACTACATGACAAGACAAGTTCAATATTGGTTATATGTGACAAGATGAGTCATCAATAGCAAACATCTATGGATAACATTGCCCAAAAAAAAAAACCTTCTATAGATAGCGATATACTCTAGGTTTAGTCATTAGTGTACTGACCTTATTTCTATCAGATATTTTTTATTCTCCCAAGTATTACAAGTAGTGAACCTTATTTTATCTATTTGGCTGTCTACCACGTAAGCATACTGAGAGCATGTGCATATTGAAGGATATTTTGTTAAAACAAAAGCCAGGTTGGTTCACAGCTAATAGTACTTGGGATTCTCCAAAAATAACATTTTCTATGATGTAGGATAAAAAATTAGCTGATAATATCGTTGTATGGGGATACTTAGTATATTACTATTGATATTTCTAAATTGATATTTGGCTACTTCAATTATTTGATTAGTGATGGCCCTGCAAAATCTGTCAAAAGATGGGAGTAGATGATATGATAAGATGAAGACTCGGTCAATAGCAAGCATCCATAGATATCAATAATACCTGCAAATGACTTTTCACATGAAAGATTGTCAAACCATCAGAATCCATCAGCTTCAGTATTGCCTTAGGAGTTGCTCCTATAAGTAATAAACAAATGAGTACATACAACAAGGATGAATTGTTCTTTTTTTTTTTTCTTCTTCTTTTTTAAGTATTTATTTATGATTGGAAAAAGCAAAGGCTACTCACTCTCAGCACCACCGAGGCGATTTACACACTCGACAAAATTCTCATGAAGGTCTTGCGTCCATCTGATTCGTGTTTTACTCGACAGTGTTGCCCCTGAAGATGCAGAGACACTTGCAGGGGAAAATCGTGGAGACTGCTTCTCTTGTGGGGAAGAATAGCCCAGCCGTGAAAATGGAGGAGAATTATACAGATTACAGCCAACCTGTACCCAAACAAAAATAGGTTATGATGATCAAAACAAATCAAGCAAGAACATTTTACATTTATAAGAATGGAAATATAATTCATTGTGGGAATTACAGAAAGAATGAAAAGAACATACCCTACGGTCCTGATTTCCATGGAATGGCATGGAAAAGTGATTTCCTAAAGACTCTGTTCTTGTCCTGTTCCCGGGAGGAGTTGTGCAAAGGTCTGCTGCATAGGAGTTGTTGCAGTTGTCAAAGGCAGTGGAGAAATGAGGTTTCAGAGGTGGTGGGTGCAAGTTGGTTCTGATCAATCCCAAGTTGTTGCTGTCAGTTTGCTCTCCCAAGCCAATAGTGTAGTTTTCCGCAGAAGAAGCAGAAGAAGAAGTAGGTTGATGATGATGCGAAGGAACAAATTGTGAATCATAGGACTTGGAGTGAGGGCTACCAAGTTGACAATCATACTGTGGAAACCTCATATACCTTTCAGTTGCATAAAAAGCAGAAGCTGGTGTTTCGAAACGACTCATAATGCTAGTACTGCTGCTGCTGTTGTTTTGGTGTTGTGATCCTGCAGCTTCCATCATATTCATAGGTGGCTGCATGCGAATTCCCATGTTCCAGCTCTGTCTGTTCCCAGGATACTGTGAGGAATGGTAAGAACAGTGATGATCAGGTGCCATCATCGATCCATGAATTTGTTGAATCCCTTCTTGGTAATCAATTCTTGGCGTGTTCATTTACAGATAAACAACGGAAAGTAATTGCTGCTGTCTTGGCTAGCATCAAAAAGTGTATCAGCTCTCTTACTACAACGAAATACTTAAAGACCAGAATCCACGCAAAATACGCGTGGATGATGGGAAAATTCTTTAGAAAGAAAGAAAGTTGCAGATAAGCAGGATAATTCAAGGAGGTGTTGAATTCAAATGTATGGCATGAAAATTCTCTGTTTTATTCCTCAAGACTTCATGTATAAGATATGAATATATATATGTGGAAAGCATTTACGAAATACTTATTCTTAAAATGGATGGGAATGGGAATGAAACAATGATGTATTGACATAATCAAAGCCAAGAAAAAAACAAATCAAGCTCATACAGATTTGTCCTGGTATTGTAAATTATATTGTGTTGCAGTCGAGTAGGGTACAAAGACAAAATTTAAATAACCCTCTGAAGACAAAAGCAATAGAAGAGATCATCTAAATATCAGTTTTAAAAAATTCAGCACCTATTGGCTACTATTCTATCATCAGAAATGGGAGAATTGTGTTGTGGGCATCTGTGACTGTGGCTTAATAATTTAATGTGATGCCCGCATAAATTCACAGAAACAGATCTGCAATTATTCGGATTATGGATACCAATGAACCTACTTTACCCACTCAATAGGATTAACTATTAATAAAAACGATAGGAAGAAATTAAAAAAAAAAGAAAAAAAAAACGATTCTTTTCTCATCTGAGATAAAGAGAAAAGGGACATAAAAATTCTTCTTCCCACAAAATTGCAATCTTGCAAAGTGGGAATCTGAAATTACCAGAAAGATTCTTGTACTGCCATATAGGGCTTGAATACAAATTACCCCCTGTACTTTCGGTCAAACTAGGATCACCCCTTGAACTAAAAAAATCGGTATTTAACCCCTTAGACTTTGTAATTCCGCATTTTACCTCATTCCGTTAGGGTTTTTTCAATTGTGTTAGTTGATCTAACGGAATGCACGGCTGGTCGACACGTGGCAAGATCTTTACCGTTTGATTCTTAAATTTTCTTTTTCCTATTTTATTTTTTTTTAAAAAACGAATTTTTTAACAAAGAAAGGCTAAAAAGATTCTTTTCAGCAAAAACTAAAGTTTTTTACAAAAAAATAAAAGAAAAAATTCTACTCAACAAAAATTATTTATGTATTCAGTCATAAAAATTATTTTTATAAAGATTCAGTCACAAAATTTCCAAAATTTGTAAGAAAAAAAGAAATCTTGCTTCACTGTTTTCTAAAATTTCATAGAAACAGACCCGTTATTTTGGGTTCAAAGAATTCAAATTGATTCTTTAAAAATAGAAAATGACCAAAAGACACTAAAAATTATTTTTACAAAAGAAAAAAAAATGTACATAGCAAAATTTATTTATGTATTGTCATAAAAATTATTTTTTTTCTAAAGATTCAGTCACAAAAATTTCCAGATTTTATTAGAAAAAAAAAAGAATTCTTGCTTTACTGTTTTCTAAAATTTCATATAATCGTTATTTTGAGTATTAAAAATTGAAATTGATTCTTTAAAAACAGAAAATGACCAAAAGACACTAAAAATTATTTTTACGAAAGAAAAAAATTGTACTTAGCAAAAATTATTTATGTATTCAGTCATAAAAATTATTTTATTATAAAGATTCAGTAACAAAAATTTCCATATTTTATAAGAGGAAAAGAATTCTTTCTTTATTGTTTTCTAAAATTTCATATAAACGTTATTTTGGGTTTTAAAAAATTTAAATTGATTCTCTAAATATAGAAAATGACAAAAAAACATTAAAAATTATTTTTACAAAAGAAAAAGTTGTACTTAGCAAAAATTATTTATGTATTCAGTCATAAAAATTATTTTTTATAAAGATTCAGTCACAAAAATTTCCATATTTTATAAGAAAAGAATTCTTGCTTTACTGTTTTCTAAAATTTCAAAGTTAA
Source organism: Turnera subulata (assembly GCA_028386065.3). NCBI lineage: Eukaryota > Viridiplantae > Streptophyta > Magnoliopsida > Malpighiales > Passifloraceae > Turnera > Turnera subulata. Next base: position 157,388 of record JAKUCV010002493.1, on the reverse strand, counting down.
GCAAAAATTATTTATGTATTCAGTCATAAAAACTATTTTTCATAAAAGATTCAGTCACAAAAATTTCCAGATTTTATAAGAAAAAAATAATTATTGCTTTACTGTTTTCTAAAATTTCATAGAAAAATTATTTTGAGTTTAAAAAATTCAAATTGTGGGCATACCTCAACTGAACCAACATTTTAATAAAAACTGTACCAAAAAAAATTCAAATTGATTCCTTAAAAATAAAAAATGATAAAAAGACATTAAAAATTATTTTTACAGCATTCATCCACGGACTGCTACCTCCTCTCCCTAAATAAAATAAAATAATATTAATTTTAATTTACTATAATTTTAAAGCCCCACTCCCTCAATCACCACGCAACCGTCACTCCACCATAACCACCACCGCCAAACACCACCCACTGCCACCACAACCATCATAACCACCACCATTATCACCATAACTGTAACATCAAAAAAAAACTCCACATGTATAATTACAACCACCCCAACCTCCCTCCACCCCCGCAGTTGCAACCACGCAAAATCCAAACTCAAAATCTAAATCCAAAAGCTATAATCAAAACGAAGGGATTCAGGGCGCTCCATGTTGGTGAGCGTGAGTTTTTTTTTTAATTAGAAAAATATTTTGAGGTGGAGGGGGAGGCTTGAGATGTGAGGATTCATCGGAATTGTCCTACTCAACTACTCAAGCTGAAACTCTTCACAGGAATTAGCAATTTCCTCTACAATCTAAAAACAGAGATCAAAATTTTCCACTCAAAACCCAATACACCATTTTTATCCCATCAAGAGACCATGCACCAATAGTAACTGCCAACAAATGGGCACCAAAAACACACCAATCCTTTCACTACCACCGAAGAACTGAAGATTATACTTGTTGCTCATATTCGCATACAGAATCCTCCAATTCTTGCCCGTTCCTTGCTTCCCTTCCTGATCAACATGCTCGAAGATATAAAACTTTGTCACTCCATCCTTCCTCAACGGCGTCGCATCCGGCGGAGGGCCTTCAGATACATCTCCGCATATAAGGGCGTCGCGAGGGGTTTTGGGTGTGGCGGATGCAGTGAGGAAAGGGGAGAGGGAGGAGGTGTGGAAGGAAGAAGGGAGGCGGAGGGGGAGACAGTGAGGGAAGGAGGGAGAGGCGATGGAGTGTTAGTCGATGGAGGTGTGGGCGGCGAGGACGAGGAGGAGGAGGAGGAAGGGGAGGAAAGAAAAGAAGAAGAAGGAAGAAAAGGGGGAGAAGAAGAAACAAAAAAGATGAAGAAAAGAAGAAAGAAAAAAAAAAGGCCGGTGGAGAGGAAGAAAAGAGAAAAAGAAAGAAGAAGAAAAAAAAAAGAACAAGAAGAAAAGAAAGTCAGGAGAGTGAAGAAGAAAAGAAAGTCAGGAGAGTGAAGAAGAAAAAAAAAAAAGAAAAGAAAAAAAAAAAGAATAGGAGGTATAAATCTTCGGTCCTGGACAATCCAAGTGTCCACCATCTGCAGTCTCCGTTAAGTCTCGTGACGGAAACGGATAGGGTCAACTATAAGGGGTAAACCGTGAAATTACAAAGTTTAAGGGGTCAAATACCGGTTTTTTTAGTTCAGGGGCTGATCCTAGTTTGACCGAAAGTACAGGGGGTTAAAATGTAATGAGGCCCTGCCATATATTAGTCCTATATATAGTACAGTGGAATTTTAACGTCTGGATTCTGAAACGTGCTCAAAAGAACCTAGTATAAAGTGAAACGAACCAATTGGCAATTAATTGCATGCAGACCTAAAGATCATAAAGGGGAGAAGTACCGAAATTAGACTACTGAGCTTGCATTATCACCTATATAATCTGATACACGACGGCCCATGACAACTTTTCATCCTTGTGTTAGCTCTGATTTATATTTGCTTTAGGTACTTTTAGGGTCTTGAGTTTTGCATTTATATATAACGATGGTATATCTCAGAAACTTTTTGTCTCGATTATGTATTTGGTGTGTTACAGTTTACATCCCTGTGTTACACTTTAGATTTCTTGCTAAAATACACAATCAAACGAGTTTGGTCCTAAGAAATGCAATTATGCAAGATACAGAGTGAAATTAAACCCAAATACATAGGCAATTAAGCGTTAAGCACATTATGGTTTAGACAATAAACCTATATCTATACATTCTAAACCTTTATATACATATATATATATATGCTCTTTCATTTATTTATTTTTTTCCCAAAAAAGTTAAACCTGTATAATGTAATAGACTTAGGATGTAAAGTGGTAAATGAACTGCATTCCATGGAGGAAAATATGGTTTGAATCCTGATAAAAACTTGTGGATAGAGTTTTAACACTTACGCTCCCATCCTGAACAAGATCAGACATAGCTAGACTGGTATAAACATTATACTGATACAAGACATTATTGTCACCAACTCTAATACCAAAAATGACGGTTTTGTACCTTTTCCCTAGTATTTTCCTACTAAATATAATGTTCTAAAATCAAATCAGACAATGACTCGAACTCATACTTGGTATCATTTTTGTACTTCGTGATTTTCACTACTGCATGATCAAGATATCCTCGACAGCAGGCTTCTCCTTTCAGCCCTAATAAAAGGTCATGTCTTTGCTTTGCCCTACGAAACATGAATTCGTTCTTTAGTTAATTTACAAAACATCATTTTTTATTGTCTTGTCTCGTATATCCAGCTCAACATGATACTCCGGAATAGAAATTTAAGAAGAGGAGACAAAATGACCCATTTACAATTGAGGATAAACGAAACTAACAAACATACATTTGGTGTCAGGACAAAAATTAACTGGCGTCTCTAATTTTTATTAAAGTGATTCCAAGGCTGAATTCGGAAAACTTACAATCTGCAATCAACCATAATTCCATGGAAATCTCCGGGCTCATTCGTGTATGATTTCAACACAAGTTGTTAGGATATTCATATTTGTAGCTATAGTGACAAGATAACCTAAGGTTCTACGCAAGACAAGTTCATGTAACATTGTTGGCCGGAATTTGACGATTTTAAAAATAAAGTTACAAAGTTCTAAGTTTAAAAGCATGCTTCTTGATCATGACTACCAAATAATCAAATTTAGTTTGGTTTCCTCTTGTCAAAAAGTTCGTGAACTTTGTTTTGTTCCCTCACCATTTATATAGAGAAACCGCCTCCAAGTTCGAGTGATTGAAAGCATTTGGGATAATATTGGACAAATATCCCAATAAAGAAAAGGAAAGATGAAGGCTTAATTCCAGACTAATATGTATGAACATTCATGCCCATACATGTCACAATTAGGGAAATTGCTGCAAGTTGAGAGTTGAGAACCCTGTTCTATGTCCAAATCAGATGTAGAAATGCAAAGGTATACATCAAAAAGTAGAAGCACTTTTCTTCCCCGATCATGGTTATACGTTTTTAATTATGCTCGGACAAATCTTCTCTTCCATCCAAAGTTTTTAGACCTCTTTTTGTCAATGACATCTAAAAACAAACTATCATGGTTCGGTAGGAATATTTTTGGTCGGCGAATAAAGCTTTATGCTCTCTGTACCTCAAGCTACAAATTTTGCTGTAAACCTTTTTCTTCTCCGAAATTTTCTAATTTCATGGAGTGCTCTTTTTCATTTTTAGCAAAGAAGGAAAGCGAGCTATAGAATTGAGCTCCTAGTTAAATCTGTACTTTGAGGCTCTTGAAAGTCTGAAAGGAATAAGGTTTCAAGTTTGGGTATTACCCTCTCAAAGAACATCGAATATATGCTGGAATCGATAGCAAAGAAAGCTGGCTAGCTACAAATGTTAAGAGAAAGCTCTCCAATTAATGCATCCAATTTTTTAAAAGAAAAAAGAAAATTCAATGGATCGAATTTATCATTTGGAGAACTTGTGCAATTATATTTTTTAATTAATTAACAACTAAAAGAGAATTATAGTTCATGAAGTATTTGTCAATGGTACTAGTACTGTTGCACACCCATTCTTGCCTAGCTTGTGCCAAATAAGTATTCTTGATATATTCTCTCCAAAAAGTCGGAGTGAAGTGTAGGGTTTGAGTCCGACCTTCTAATATAAAAAACAGTATTAATTCTTTATGTTATATCTTCGTTATATTCATCATGAATAGAGTTGGAGTTGAGGAGTAGATAAAGAGGATTACGCGGCAAATGGTTTGCAAAGGGTCACATATGTTGAAAGGAGGGTGATTCGAGCTAGTGATTTTGTGGCTAGACAGGGCACTCAAGGGATAGGTGATTTTTTGATTTGGATTTATCAGTGTTGTTCTTTAATTAATCTCAAACTGCACTAAACAAGAATGCTTCCGAATCCAGCTCTGTGTCGATTGCCACCCAGACAAAAGCAAAGAAATATAAAAGAAATTCTCCGACCTAATTATCAGACAAGAAACAGCTGAGAATCATTCGAGTCAAATAAATTAATTACCTGTAATTAATTGAGAATAAAAACGTTGGAGGGTGGTGATAATTACTAGGCAAGAAAGTGCATGTTTGGCGAATAAAGAAAGAAAGACATTATCCATAGCTGGATCTTGGTTGGAGAAATGCTATAGAATTTGACCTTTAAGGCTTTGGAGGGACACCTGCATAAGACTTTGGATGGTGGGCTAGAATTGACGTTTTTTTTGGAAGGACTAGATCGCAATGAAAATATTGGTGTATATGATATGTGTTATAAAACGTGATAAATTGTGGACACTGTTGTACCTAATTACATCGTATATAAGCACATCAACAACGAATGAAAATTGGTAGACGATGAGCTGCTCTTCTTCTATGTTCTTCTTCTACTCTTTTCATCAGTTTTTCTTCCTCTTAATTCTTCATAAACACAAGTACTTAACAACACGTTATCAGCACGACCATGCTCAACCCAACTGAGCACGGTTTTGAGCTAGAAAATGAAGAAAAATGGAAGAAGAAAACCTTGTAGAAAATGAAAAAAAACCCAGGAAACCATGCGCTTCCAGTGTTCACCCATAAGGTTCCCGGCCGCCTCATGTCACACCGCCGCCACCGGTATGCTCCCCATGCCGTCGCGAGCACGACGCCATCCTCACCCGTCATTTCCGCTGCTCCACGCGCCGGTAGGCGGACATGACCCGACGGCGACGCTCGGCGACCCGCGTGGCCCAAACGGGTCTGCCACCGACGCTCCCCTGCCGCGCGCCTCAGCCACCAGTGCCGTCGCCGCTTTCCTTCTCCTCTTCCTCGCGCGTGACCGATGTGCAGCACCACCAGCCGCGGCGCCGCACGCCTCCCCGACGCCACGCCGACCTCGTCGCCTTGCCGCAGCCGCGACCGCAGCCGCCTGTCGTTGCCGCCCCGTCCTGCGCCGCCGCGACTTTCCCCCCGATGTGTGCAGACCCGACTAGTGAGGAAGACGACCCAATTCATCTGTCGGGTCGCGGGTTGCTGCACCTGGGCCTCTATGGCCTGGGTTTTGGTATTATTTATGGCCCGGACTGGTGCTGTTCATGGCCAAGTCCAGTCCATTAAAAAAAAAAGGGTGTTACCTGGGCTGGTGCTGGCTGGGCCGGACCATGGTAGGCCTGTGCTGTGCCCATTGCATTGGTCCAGGCTTGTGCTTGGGCTTAAGTACATGGGCTGAATATTTTAGCCCAGCCCGAAAAAAAAGAGAAAAAAAAAGAAAAAAGAAAAAAAAATCTGAAGATATACATCATAATTATTTTTGAAAAAGAAAATAAAATTAAAAGATATATACATACCGGAATAGTAACCGGGTATTAGTAAAATATATTATATATTATTGCTGAAAGATTTATCGAGTAAGCATATTTTATGTTTTTATTTCAATTCCAATTGGGCTGTTAAAAGGCCCACTGCATTTATATTTCTTGTTTTTAATTTTCTTTATGTTTTGCTTGGGCTCATACAAGGCCCATCAATTTTAATTTTCTGTCATTTATATTGGGGTAATTAACAAAAAGCCCCTGTTTATTTATTTTAATTAAGTTTTTTAATTATGTTATTTGATTTTGGGCCCTTAAAAATTTCCGGAAGAAATTTATCATGAGCATTAAATAGTTTGGAAGACTAAATGAAAGAGTCCAGAAGACTCAAAAATGCACCAAAGACCGGAAGTCTCACTGCCAAAAGGTCCTGCAAATCTTTATATAACCACCAGAAGTTGGACATTGACTGACCACTAGAAGATGGTTACTCTCACGAAATTTAAATACAAGTGTACGCACCTGAAGCAAATGCGTGTCCCTGAAGGACAAATGTAATGTTGATGATACCATAATTGGTCAAGATAATGACCACGAAATTGAAATATTATTCTTGCTTACCCTGAAGGTGCAAGTTGACATATATTGATTAATTTAATTTTTATGTTTAGTTTTATTATTTTTGTTATATTTATCACCTTATGTTTATCTTTATTGCTGCCTAATTCCTTTTATATGTTCATGGATTTGTTGTTTTCTCGAATAATGACCCGGGCATTTGTCCTGAAGACAATGCAACAATGTACCCCGAAATCAATAAACGAAAATTATACATATATAAGTAAACTAATCCGCTCCAAAAGAGCATGGGTTTTTAATGTGCTCCTAAAGAGCAATATTTCACCTACCCAAAAAATGCAACAGCTTTCAAGGGGGAGAGGAACACTGTATGTGAATACTGTAGCATACCTATACTGTGAAGAACACAAGTGTAAATATGATCTAGAAGATTATATACTTACGCTCTGGAAGAGCATAAACTCCTGAAGAGTACAAAATATCCTTGTTTATAGTAATTAAAGAAATTGTTACGGATCCATTAAATCGACTCTGCTCTATTCCCTGAAGCGAATAAGACAATATTATTAATTTGTTCCTATGGCCGTGGATGAGATTATAATGGCAAAGGGGGAAAACATGCATATTATTATTGCATATGAGATTCATTACAGGGAGAACATTCACATAGAGGAATTGTTCTCATACATAAGTTGAAATAATTATTTATCGATTGGGTACAACATTGACCCTAAAACTCTGGGCTTCGTTATTGATGTTGACCCTAATACTATCGTTCCAGGAGAACCACATACCACCAATGTTGTTTTCTCCAGGTAGCTCAAACCGATTTGCTGGAGGAAAACGGAGTGGTATTACTCCATGATTCTCTGCTGATTGCCACAGGGTTTCAGTAATCAGTACCATGTTGGGCTTGTATTGATTCTTCAGATCCCTTAAGGTACACACGAAATCTTGGGATCGCCTGGCCACTCCCCTGCAATTCCATAATAAAAGTCGTACCTTGGGCCATGTAGGCGATAACCCAGAAATCCTCGGGATACTCCGAGCCATATAGAAACCTGATAATAGCTGCTCTGATTCAGAATTTGACAAGTAGGCTCTAGCTGGAATTCCTGCATTCTATCAGATATGAAAAACATAATAGAGTTAGCCGAACCATAAAAAGAAGCCCTTAGATTGCTTTGGTCCTCTAGAAAGAAAGTCTCTTCCATAGGAGTCACAAAGAACCTGGATGAGTAAAGCTCGTCAACAAAAACTAAACGAGGAATTCTTGCGAGTTCACTCGGCAGTTCCTCCTGCTGCTCATTCACCATGCTATAGGCTAGTCTATTCCTCCTTCCTAGATTGACACCCTCAACAAAGAAAACGGTATAGGGGGAAGGCATGTTTTATCTTGGTAATATTTTTCTGTATGTTTCCATCACATATCTCCCCCCCTTCTTATAGCCTGAGCTTAGACAGCTAAGTGACAGTTTTCATATATGGACCCTCTTTCTATCTCCGAAAAGATTCTGAAGATTTTCGGTTTCACAAAACTCCAAAGTTGCTTTTGGAAAAGTTTGCTCAATAATTCTGATCTTTTCCGACATGAGTGGCAGAAATAAGCCTAATATTGGTACACATATATTGCAGTCTGAAGCTAGCAATTTAAGTTATTAAACTTACCATATCCAGCCAGAAGCTGAAATGCTCTAGCCTGAAGCTAGCAATTTTAAGTGTTTAAATACACAAGTTTATACAGCCAGAAGCTGAGACCAACTAGAAGTTGGCTGGTAGATATGTAATTTATAGCTAGTATGCACCAACCAGAAGCTGGTAAATAATTTTTCTAAGTAATCCAGCCTGAAGCTGGCACATAAATAGCAGCCTGAAGCTGGCACCAACTTGAAGTTGGTACATGGACTTATTGTTTGGCATTACTGGTTGGGCCATCCCGGGTAAATAATGATGCACAAAATTTATTTGGTCATTCATTGAAAAACCAGAAGTTTTACAATCAATGAATTTCTATGAGTCTGTTTGTTGCGAAAGTTATTATACGGCCTTCCTAAGATGAGAATGGCCTAGTATCACCAGCAAGTTTGAGAATAGTTCAAGGACATAAACGCGGACTGATAAATGCATCGACTAGGTGGTCTATTGTGTAACGCAAGTTGGCATTGTGCGCACTAATTTAATAATTAAGCCACTTGCAGGTATATGTCCCTACTTATGTTACTAGACTATATGTCTAGATAATGCTAGTATATTTCTTCAATGGATAATGTATATCATTGGAAATAAACCCAAACTGATCTGGGGAAACATTGACAATTGATTGCAGGACTATTGATGAAATATTACTGTTTGAGAAAATGGTATTTTATATGCAGCAACACTTGAGTGCATCAAGCCAACATGATGTTATAAGATCCCCCCATTTAATTGATTAATGGTCACAGACTTAGTTTCTCCCATCTTCGGACCATCGGTTATTTAGTATATTATGCTCCACTACAGGGTTGTGAAATGGTCTCTTAAAGAAGATTGGGAATCTACGTTGGGTATGAATCTCCATAGGTTACAAGAGTAATTGAAACCTATTGTAAGATTTGCTTATTAATTTGATGTTTTACCCAACATCAGGGGGAGGTAATAAGCAGCTGGATCAAGAGATTATTGAAATGATTTATCAATATCTAGTTTTTGATCCTCGAATAAATTAGTATGAACCTGAAGTTCAAAAGATGATTCATTTGCAGGAAAATTGATATGCAATTGCCAGACACATTTAAATTAAGTGTGACCATATACCAGCTGCAAATGCTTCTGTTTAGATTGATGTTCCTGAAGAACAATGTAAGTATGCAAATAAATCTATAGATTATACTCGGTTCCAAAAGAAAAGAAATTCTCGATAGAGAATAAAGGAGCAAAGTGATAAGATGGCCCCAGTAAGGAAATAAGGCCTCCAGTAGAGGTTTGAATTAAAAGTCCTCATGCAGAGGAAAATCCTCCAGAAGAGGTTTTCTGACACAAATTGATAAAGTTCCAGAAGTAACTCAGGTACCTGAAATAAATGAGCATGATGAGATCTCAATCACAGTGTCAGAAATAAGATGGAACCGATGTGAAATAACCGTCGACGGAATACAATTTTTATTTATAATATAGCGCTAAATAAAATGAGGATCATGATCCTACATTTGGCGAATGTAGGCGCAGTATGATTGGCCAAAATAGAGAAACATGATTAAAGGCTGTGTTAGACTCGCATGAAGCGAGAAATTTTCGGGCCTGTAGTCCGTACACCAGAAAGTGTAAAATTTAATTGGTCATAAAAGGGCATTTGTGCGGAAAGAAATAAATAATGAGATATAAAGCACGGTTTGTGGCACAAAGTTTTTACCCAAACGACCAGATATTCATTATGAGGAGATATGCTCCCCTGTGGTGGATGCAATTATTTGGTAAGTCTGGCAGTATATGAAAAGTATTAGAAATGCATCTAATGAATGCTATTACAGCCCATTATTATGGATCCATAAGTCATGATATATACATGAAGATCCCTGAAGAGCTGAATTGATCTTTACATAATTTAAATCATTTTGAGTATGGATAAACTTATTTATGAGTGGAACTCCCGAAGAAGCTTCCAAATACCGCGCTATTAGATTGGTTCTGGAGTACCCTATTGAAGTGCAATATGTATTAAGAAAATAAAGCCTGAAGCTTTTGACTTAAAGCCTATTGGCAAGATATGAATTTGCTCTTATCTTCGGGGTATAAAAGATGTGGTGTCATGTTAATCCTGTAAGCCCGAAGAAAGAAGAGTTGATTCTTGCAGATGCCGATCCCCCACTTGATCCACAAAAGGCACAGCTGGACATCTGCCACAACTTTACACATGAAATTGTTGCATCATTGGGACTACAAAAAGCAAGAGGGCAAGACAGATGCTCCAACAACAAAATTATGAAGATAAAACTACCCATATTGTCCAGTTAGAGTAATGATGTATCAAAAGTGATCAGACAAGGCACACATCACCAGAAGTTGACAAGAGGATTATTGGCATGCAATGACATTAAGAGAGGCCAAAATAAGGGGGAGTAGAATACGCATGTGAAGGCCTTCTCCCCGAGGGACCCACTATATTCAGGTATTGTTATATCACTCCCTCCGCCCGATTAAATCCTTTACCATGCTGCAGCACTAGGGATTCGAACTCCGGACGTGATGCTTTTTATCCCCTTCAAGGAGAGCACCTTCACCAACTTAGCTGCATAAAAAGCATCACGTCCCGAGTTCGAATCCCTAGTGCTGCAGCATGGTAAAGGATTTAATCGGGCGGAGGGAGTGATGTAACAATACCTGAATATGGTGGGTCCCTCGGGGAGAGGGCCTTCACAATGCACTGCACTCTTTTTTCCTTCACCAAGTTTTTATCCCACTGGGTTTTTTTTTCTTGGTAAGGTTTTTAATGAGGCAGTTATCCCAAGAAGCATATTCTACCCAAGGTACAACAGTATCCAAGGGGGAGTGTTATAAAACGTGATAAATTGTGGACACTGTTGTACCTAATTACAGTGTATATAAGCACATCAACAACGAATGAAAATTGGTAGACGATGAGCTGCTCTTCTTCTATGTTCTTCTTCTACTCTTTTCATCAATTTTTCTTCCTCTTAATTCTTCATAAACACAAGTATTTTACAACAATTTGTTCCATTATCCTAAAATTTTGTTTTCACTTGTTTAAATTAAGAAAAATTATATATGTCCTAAATTCCTTATCGCAATTGGTGATACCTCCGGGTGTTGGGCGTAGATTTAATGCCTGGTGAAGAGTTTGATAATGCAACATTTCTCTCAAATTCCCGAGACCCGATTGAAGGGGATGACAACAACTAAATCTTTGAAGCTGGGAAATATTGCGCATGTAATGCATGGTTTTCTCTCAAACTCAGAAATTAGGTTTTCTCAAGTCTACTGCCCTCTTAGTTGCAACCCTTATGTTTTTCCACATCTAAACCTCTTCGTGACTGTCTCACTTAATCCTAATCTCTCATTGCTTCAAGGGCGGATTCCGAAAAATTTTGTAAGAGGCCCATAATAGCATATTATCTATATTGGTAGGGTTAGTTTGAATAAAAATGAAGGAAAAAGTATCACTCAAGGCACAAGCTTGGGTTGAGTGACGCACACATAAGCCACCAGACCACTTAAAGCTTTTTGTTTGATTACTATAACATAAGTATGAAATAAGATTGTAGGGGAGTTCCTGCTTGTTCCCTAGATCCGTCACAGCATCGCTTTATTATATTCTTCATAATCAATCTCAACTGAGATTGTGGATTTATTAATTTTCCTTGTTTTCAAGTTTTGGAATCCAAACCTCATTCTCTCAGTTCATTGACAATCATGTTCGTCTATTTACAATGGCACTAGAACTCGTAATAGTTCTGGGAGATATAAAAGAGGCCAATGATGAGTTTCATCTCGACAACATTGTTGGTTGCATGATAGCTAAGACATTCCTAGTGGCAAAGGTGTATTAAACTCGCCGAATCTCAGCAATCGTTTCCAAATGAAGCAAACATGGAGCAAAAAGGTTGACTTTCGAATCATTGATAAGAATGACAATCTCTTCAGCTCAGGTTTGATTTTTTAGGACTATTTCCAAGTGCTAGATGGTGTGTCGTGGCTCGTCTCGAATCAGCACATGGCACTCAAACTCTATTGTTGTCGGATCTGCCTCTTAATCAAGCAATTCTCACAAATTTAGCTTTTTCGGTTCAATTGCGTTAGCTGCCTCTAGACATGATAACAGGTCCAAAAAAAGAATGCGCATATCCAGAGCTTTTACCTTCTTACACTCGATTGAACCAACGCTCCGAGAACTTTAGTTGATGGCATGGGCATATGCATATGCATATTCAAATTATATTTGAGATTGGAAACCTTTTCCCTAGATTATTAATAAAACGAGTAAGGAAGTTTGGATCAGGTTCAAATATGGGAATTTTGATATTTTTGTTACCGTTTTCTTTATGCTAGCGATGATTTTATTCAGAACAATATTTACAAAGAAAAAAGTGGACAAAAGGAACAGACATCAGGTCCTCACAGACCAAGTTCTCTCAAATTACAGTACATATAAGACACAATTATACTCATGCTACACTTACTCAAAAGGAAGCGAGAACATTGAAATTACAGTATGGTGTTGCCCAATGTTTGATAGAATCTGCACATGACAGAACTAAGGAAGCACCAATTGGGAAGTTACCATGCTTCGCCTTGAACCATAGGACAGCATTAACCACGGCCAAATCGGCAACTCTATCCACCTCTGAATTGCTGCCTTTGAAAACCCTCGTGTTCCTCTCCAACCAAAGAGACCACAGCACAGCAAAAGCAATTGACACCCAGATAGGACGACTACAGTTGAAAGGGGATGTGAATGCATACTGTATCAATAGCTCCTCTAACGTAGCAGGGCAGCACCAATGGATACCCCACCACCTGCAAACTTTGGACCAGACCCTCCAAGAAAAGGAACACAAGAGTAGCAGGTGGTCTCGGGTTTCAAGACAATTCGAGCACAAGGGGCAAGTAGACTCAGCAAGTGTAATAATACCTCTATGTCTAAGCTGGTCCTTGGTGGGGATGCCGTTGTGAAGAGCCAACCATAGCCAACATTCGATTTTGAAGGGAGTTAAGGCCAGCCAAACGAAAGGTGTACATCTGACTATGCCCCTTTGCGAATATAAGAAGTCCCTCCCTTTTGCCACTGAATACTCGCCGCTGGTATCAGAGGTCCACCACCAGCGATCATCCAAGGAAGTTCGCAGACACACCGAGGGAACCAATGCGGCCAGAGCTGACACGTCGCGTTCTTCCCACTCCCACAATCGTCTCCGCCAAGAAGATGTACACCTAGGTTGTGAGCCAACCACCTCCAAACACTGAAACATAGACATTTGTTGAGACGACGCAGCAGAGTATAGGCGTGGATACAAGTCTTTAAAAGCCCCATACCTGGACCAACTGTCAGACCAGAAAAAAGTAGTATGCCCATTACCTAGTTCGATGCGTACTCCGTTCTGAAGCAGAGAATTGCCATGATGAGGTTCCCAAGAAGACATGATTATGTCACGCCATAATGGAGAGGATTTATTAATGTTGAAGGATGGCGCCAAAACAGTGGAAGGTTTACCGCATTTATTCCTGATCATGTCTTTCCACATCGAGTCTCCTTTTTTAGTGAAATTCCAGAGCCACTTGAAGAGAAGACATTGGTTCATCAATGCAAATCAATTATCCCCATACCACCGAACTTCTTTGGGATCGAAATATGCTTCCATGACACAAGACACACTTTTCTAGATTTAGCCAGTCCACTCCAAAAAAAGTTCCTTTGAATGGCAGTAATTTTCTTCGCCATGGCAAGCGTGTAACAGCCTAGGTAAAAATTTTGGATTTTTACCAGACTGTAAAAGTCTTTCTACAGTGATTTACTGGAAGAATTAAACTTGGGTAATTAATTCAAGGTAATTCGAGCGTCGTTTTTCGAAACCGAGAGTTTTCCCGCGCTTGTGATTTTTCCGTGGATTTTTCGGGCCTAAGTCGGTATTTTTTTTTCGGGTCCCGGAATTCTCAGAAAAATCACACCGGAAAATAACTAAGGGGGTATCAGTTATTTTCTGGTCCGGACCGGACTCGCTTTATAATGCAGACAAGCTGCATTATTGGATGATCACACGCTGCATAGTAATTCATCGTTTATAAAAGAAGAAGAAGAAGAAAGCAGGAGAAGGGGAAGAAGAGAAAAAGAGAGAAAAGGAGAAGAAAAAGAAAAAGAGAGAAAAGAAGAAAAGAGAGAAAAAAAAAGAAAAGAAAAAGGAAAAAAAAAGAAAAGAAAAGAAATAAAAAAAAGAGAAAAAAACAGCAAAACAGAGAAAAAAAAGAGAGAAGAGGAAAAAAAAAAAGAGAAGAAGAAAAAAAATAATAAAAACAGAAAATAGAAAGAAAAAGAAAAAAATAGAAAAAAAGAAAGAAAAAGGAAAAAAATAATGTGAACAATGTGTCACCGGGATCCTCTCCTCGGTTACTGTTCACCTCGAAGAGCTTCGGTCAGCCGTGCACGACACCGACCCCAGCAGCACGCTTGCCGTGCCGTCGCGAGCTCAGCCCCGCTGCCTCTGTCGCCTTCCGTCCACCGAAGCGCCGTGACGCACCGTTGACCCGTGGCGAAACTCGCGGATCCGTCTTCCTCCGCGCCTGCTCAGCCTCCAGCACCGTCGCACCCGGGTTTCCACCGCCTGTGGAGTCGATGTCTCACGCCGCGCCTCGCGACACCTTCCCAGCGCTGCGTCGCGCCGCCGACCGCCACTGCTAGGTGAGGACCCGTTGTGCTGGTCGGGTTGTGTCCGGGTCGCGACCTCCTGGGTTGTCGGGTTGGGTTGTTTTATTTTTTAAAATATATATATATATATATATCTATTTATATAATTATTCTGGTATTTAATTTTCACAAAAAATATATATATTCACTTTGAGAAAAATATAGAAAGTATGATTTATGGTTTTAGGGAAAAATGTATGTATATATATACCTTGATAATTATGCTTTGTTTTGAAAAAAATGTTATCATATATAATTAGGAAAAAGATAAATATTGTATATATATTTTCTGGGAATTATAAATATGTTATTAATTTTCTGGAAAATTATGGTAATTAACTTTGGAAATATATATATGGTACACATGATTTATATTTCTGAAATATATAATTATTTTGATAATGTAATTGTTTGGAAAGTATTTTATGTTTGGAAAAATATAGGTGTATTTATAAATTCGTATTTATTTCCAGAAAATAAGTTTATGTGATTATACTTTCTGGAAATGGAGTTTTCTAAAGATAATAATACTTGGAAATTATGTTTTGGAAAGTATAATAATTTTTATGGAAATATTATGGAAAATATATACATATGTTATAATTTCCAGAAAAATTATGGTAATTATTATTTAGGAAAAAGTATATTATTTTATGAAAATATTTTTGAAAGAGTTTTAGTTAAATTATGGTACCGAAATTATATTCGGAGATACGTACGGTATAATATTTCCGGTAAAAGATGAAAATAAAAGATAAGAACCGGGATGGGTAATTTCGTAGTTTTGGCATCATAGCATACCGATTATGTGCATTTATGTGTATATATTGTTTTGTTGTATAGGTTCGGATATCGGGCAGTTTCCCGAGGAGCCGGCTTCGGACCGGTCATTGTCTCCGGAGTTGAGTAATCAGCCAAGGTGAGGATGGATTTCCTTCAATATGTGCCTGTATTACTCGGTTATTGTGTTTGATGATTATTGCTTTGTTGGATGTTGCATTTGCTGTGGTTTGCTGTGGTTTGGTTCGGGATGTTTATCCCATGGTCTTGATTGTTGTCGGGATGTTTATCCCATGTTGGTTTTTGGATGTTTATCCTTGCGTCTTTTTGGTTTAAAGTATAATGGAATTAATAATAAATTGTGATAAGGATGTCGATCCTTGATTTTGGATAGGGATGTCTATCCCGGTATTTTGGTTAGGGATGCTGATCCCTGTGATTTGATTTTGATGACGATAATATAATTGTCACGTGATAAGTAGTGGTACGATTCGATGGTTTAAGACTGTTTTGTGGTGGCCATGACCTGGGTTACTTGTGATAAGCATGTCTATGCTTGGGATGTCTATCCCGTGATTATTTTTGGGATGTCTATCCCTGGGTTCGTATTTTTTGGATGTCGATCCCTGGGTTCTCTGGATTTGGTCTGGCACCCGGAATATGTTGATAACCAGGTCTGACCTCTAGCTTGTCCGTGATGGGGCCCGGAAAGATAAAATTGGATTTTTGTTTTAGTCTTTTTGGTCTTGGACCAGTTTTGGGTCGAGTCTTTTGGTTTGGCTGTTGTGCCTGTTTTTTACTTGAGTAATTACTGTGTTGCATATTGATTGTCTATCCTTTGTCGGTGAGCACTTCGGACTCACCCCTCACCTGCGGGCTTTCATCCCGTAGGATGAGTTATTTGTGGTACAGGTTTGGTGCATTTCAGACAGGCTGCGGTGTTATCCCTTGGACAGGGCTCGGATCCATTGTTTGCATCTATGTCGCATACAGTGTTTTTGTGAGTTATTAAGTCTTCCGCTGTGCAGTTTATTGATATTATTGGGCCATTGGGCCGGTTGAGTTGTTATCATTGTTTTTATTTTGGGCTGTTGAGCCCGAGTTCCTGTTGTATACACTGTATGCTGAGCTTAGTTTGGTTGTGTCGTCACAGTTCCGGCAGGTGTTTACTGTGTACGGTAAATACGGGTCGGGGCGTTTCATTTTGGTAGCGGAGCGGGCGTTAGGTCTTGTTGGGCAGTCTTTGTGTGTTGTTGTTCTTGTTTGCATAGTTCGCTCCAGTTGTTTATTATTTTATATCATTTTAGTTAGTGCATTATGGATCCAGTCAAGGGACGCCAGCTGTCGCAGAACATACACATAAGAGGTAATGATGCCATAAATAAGCAGAAATGTAAATATTATTAATATTGCTAATAATATAATTACAAACATAATTGTTACATTGATATTTTATATAAAAAAAATGAAAATACATTTATCTTCTCGGAACGACGTTGACCCTGAAGCTGTTGGGGTCATTGTTGATGTTGACCGTGATGCTGTTGCTCTACGAGAACCACATGCCGCCTGCGTTGTTCTGGCCGGGAAGGTCGAACCGGTTTGCTTGAGGGAACCGGAGTGGGATGAGACCGTGATCGTCTTGAGGCTGCCACTGGGTCTCCGTGAGAAGAACCATGTTTGGCTTGTACTGGTTCTTCAGGTCCCTCAGAGTACGCGAGAACTCCTGGGAACGCCTAGCGACTCCTCTGTAGTTCCACACCAGTAGTCGGGCCTTGGGCCAAGTTACGGGTAACCGAGTGACTCTGGGCATGCTTTGGGCCGTCATCGAGAGCTGGTAGTAGGTGCCTTGCTCCAGGAAGTGGCAAGTGGACTCTAGGTTGAACTCCTGAAGTCTTTCGGAGATGAAGAACATGATGGAGTTTGCCGAGCCGTAGTAGGAGGTCCTCAGAGTGCCATGGTCCTCTAGGAAGAACGTCTCTTCCATTGGAGTGACGAAGAATCTCGATGAGTAGAGCTCGTCGACGAAGACCAGACGTGGCATCCTGCCGAGCTCGTTCGGTAATTCTTCTGGACGCTCGTTGACCATGTTGTAGGCCAGACGGTTCCTTCTGCCTAGATTGGCACCTTCAAAGAAGAAGAAGGATGAAGGAGCAGACATCGTGTTTTGGAAGCGTGGGTATTTTGTTTTTTTTTTTGTTTTTTTTTCTGAGCGTTGTGGTTTTGTTTTTCTGAGCGTTTGTTGCTTTAAAATGCTTTTGATGATTTACACCTCACCGCTCCGTCTTTTATACTCTTATGAGGAGCGTGATTACTGTTTTCAATTTTCAAGGTTTTGCTTTTTTGCAAATTTTGCCGTTGTTTCATTTATTGTTTCGTTACTTTATACGTTTTTCGGGCTACAATGCCAGTGTTTTTCAGCCCTTTTCCATCTCACGGTTTTCTTTCGCCCGGGCTACTTTGTCCTTTCTTTTCATGGTTTTAATACATTTTCCCGCATCTTTTATCACATGCATCCGTGACCGTTGAGGCTAGACTGATGGGACCATACCTCGAGTAGAGCGCATGTGCGACAAGCTTACACCTGCTCGGACATCATGGAGGGATACGAGACTTGACAGATGTTTTTGGCTCATGCGGAATTTGTGGACAAGTGGGTATGTTTCTTTCGAGGGACACAGGACGCTCTCGTGATCGTCACCATGCGAGTTAATGGATGTCTTTTCCACGAGGGAATCGACGTCACCGTTAGCTATGCATGTCACGTTTCTTGGGTTCGAGGATGTTCACGTCCGATACGAGCGCCGATCATGAAAACATGTTTTTGGTTTTAATTTCTTTATGTTTTGATTTTGTTAAACGAGTTTTGTTTTTAATTTCTTTATATTTGATTTTATATCCTTATTGTTGATTTTTTTTTTGCTTTGGGATGTTTTTATCTTTCTGTTAGCATAAGTTTTCACAATTTAACAAGAGTTTTTGATTTAAAAAGAAAGCTTATTTTATTTATTTTATAACAGTTATACAACAGGAGAAGAAGTACTCTATGGAGCTACTTGCTTCTCTAAGTCTTTTACAAGCTTTTGTACGTTCTTCACGTGAGGGAAGAGTTCCGCGCACGCCTGTTCGATCTGCATCACCGCCGAGCTGATCTTCTTCAGTGAGATGTTCAGCTGCGTCAGAATCTGCTGCGGAGTGCTACTTTCAGCCGTCGCCTTGCCCTTTCGATCTTCAGCTTTCTTGTCAGCACGCTTCTTACGCCGTCTGCTGGAGACCACCATGTGTTCTTTCAGGCCGATAATGTTCGTCTTGAAGTGTTTCTTCGGAGGTTCTTCATCGGAGCTTGTCAGGAAGGCAATACCACCGATATAGCTGTTGTTCTCGGAGTCAGAGGTAGTACGAGATCGGATTGGAGAGTCCATGACTGTGTGTGAGTATGCCAGTCATGAGGTTTGGTTTTTATAGAGGATGAGATGTCGCTTAAGGGTATAAGCGACATAACGCGTTGAGCTTGGACACCTGGCAGAGTGTGCCAGAAGCTTATCGTGGTAGGACCCACGGATAAGACATAATTTCGGGGACAAAATTCTTTTTAAGGTGGGTAGACTGTAACAGCCTGGGTAAAAATTTTGGATTTTTACCGGACTGTAAAAGTCTTTCTATAGTGATTTACCAGAAGAATTAATCTTGGGCAATTAATTCAAGGTAAATCGAGCGTCGTTTTTCGAAACCGAGAGTTTTCCAGCGCTCGTGATTTTTCCGTGAATTTTTCGGGCCTAAGCCGGTATTTTTTTTCGGGTCCCGAAATTCTCAGAAAAATCACACCGGAAAATAACTAAGGGGATATCAGTTATTTTCTGGTCCGGACCGGACTCGCTTTATAATGCAGACAAGCTGCATTATTGGATGATCACACGCTGCATAGTAATTCATCGTTTATGAAAGAAGAAGAAGAAGAAAGCAGGAGAAGAGGAAGAAGAGAAAAAGAGAGAAAAGGAGAAGAAAAAACAAAAGAGACAAAAGAAGAAAAGAGAGAAAAAAAAAGAAAAGAAAAAGGAAAAAAAAGAAAAGAAAAGAAATAAAAAAAGAGAAAAAACAGAAAAACAGAGAAAAAAAAAGAGAGAAGAGGAAAAAAAAACGAGAAGAAGAAAAAAAATAATAAAAACAGAAAATAGAAAGAAAAAGAAGAAAATAGAAAAAAAGAAAGAAAAAGAAAAAAAATAACGTGAACAGTGCGTCACCCGGATCCTCTCCTCGGTTACTGTTCACCTCGAAGAGCTTCGGTCAGCCGTGCATGACACCGACCCCAGCAGCACGCTCGCCGTGCCGTCGTGAGCTCAGCCCCGCTGCCTCCGTCGCCTTCCGTCCACCGAAGCGCCGTTGACCCGTGGCGAAACCCGCGGATCCGTCTTCCTCCGCGCCTGCTCAGCCTCCAGCGCCGTCGCGCCCGGGTTTCCACCGCCTGTGGAGTCGATGTATCATGCCGCGCCTCGCGACACCTTCCCCGCGCTGCGTCGCGCCGCTGCTTGGTGAGGACCCGTTGTGCTGGTCGGGTTGTGTCCGGGTCGCAACCTCCTGGATTGCCGGGTTGGGTTGTTTTATTTTTTAAAAATATATATATATATAAATCTGTTTATATAATTATTCTGGTATTTAATTTTCAAAAAAAATATATATATTCACTTTGAGAAAAATATAGAAAGTATGATTTATGGTTTTAGGGAAAAATGTACGTATATATATACCTTGATAATTATGCTTTGTTTTGAAAAAAATGTTATCATATATAATTATGAAATGATAAATATTGTATATATATTTTCTGGGAATTATAAATATGTTATTAATTTTCTGGAAAATTATGGTAATTAACTTTGGAAATATATATGTGGTACACATGATTTATATTTCTGAAATATATAATTATTTTGATAATGTAATTGTTTGGAAAGTATTTTATGTTTGGAAAAATATAAGTGTATTTATAAATTCGTATTTATTTTCAGAAAATAAGTTTATGTGATTATACTTTCTGGAAATGGAGTTTTCTAAAGATAATAATACTTGGAAATTTTATTTTGGAAAGTATAATAATTTTTATGGAAATATTATGGAAAATATATACATATGTTATAATTTCCAGAAAAATTATGGTAATTATTATTTTGGAAAAAGTATATTATTTTATGAAAATATTTTTGAAAGAGTTTTAGTTAAAGTATGGTACCGAAATTATATTCGGAGATACGTACGGTATAATATTTCCGGTAAAAGATGAAAATAAAAGATAAGAATCGGGATGGGTAATTTCGTAGTTTTGGCATCATAACATACTGATTATGTGCATTTATGTGTATATATTGTTTTGTTGTATAGGTTCGGATATCGGGCAGTTTCCCGAGGAGCCGGCTTCAGACCGGTCATTGTCTCCGGAGTTGAGTAATCAGCCAAGGCGAGGATGGATTTCCTTCAATATGTGCCTGTATTACTCGGTTATTGTGTTTGATGATTATTGCTTGGTTGGATGTTGCATTTGCTGTGGTTTGCTGTGGTTTGGTTCGGGATGTTTATCCCATGGTCTTGATTGTTGTCGGGATGTTTATCCCATGTTGGTTTTTGGATGTTTATCCTTGCGTCTTTTTGGTTTAAAGTGTAATGGAATTAATAATAAATTGTGATAAGGATGTCGATCCTTGATTTTGGATAGGGATGTCTATCCCGGTATTTTGGTTAGGGATGCTGATCCCTGTGACTTGATTTTGATGACGATAATATAATTGTCACGTGATAAGTAGTGGTACGACTCGATGGTTTAAGACTGTTTTGTGGTGGCCATGACCTGGGTTACTTGTGATAAGCATGTCTATGCTTGGGATGTCTATCCCATGATTATTTTTGGGATATCTATCCCTGGGTTCGTATTTTTGGGATGTCGATCCCTGGGTTCTCTGGATTTGGTCTGGCACCCGGAATATGTTGATAACCAGGTCTGACCTCTAGCTTGTCCGTGACGGGGCCCGGAAAGATAAAATTGGATTTTTGTTTTAGTCTTTTTGGTCTTGGACCAGTTTTGGGTCGAGTCTTTTGGGTTGGCTGTTGTGCCTGTTTTTGACTTGAGTAATTACTGTGTTGCATATTGATTGTCTATCCTTCGTCGGTGAGCACTTCGGACTCACCCCTCACCTGCGGGCTTTCATCCCGTAGGATGAGTTATTTGTCGTACAGGTTTGGTGCATTCCAGACAGGCTGCGGCGTTATCCCTTGGACAGGGCTCGGATCCATAGTTTGCATCTATGTCGCATACAGTGTTTTTGTGAGTTATTAAGTCTTCGGCTGTGCAGTTTATTGATATTATTGGGCCATTGGGCCGGTTGAGTTATTATCATTGTTTTTATTTTGGGCTGTTGAGCCCGAGCTCCTGCTGTATACACTGTATGCTGAGCTTAGTTTGGTTGTGTCGTCACAGTTCCGGCACGTGTTTACTGTGTACGGTAAATACAAGTCTGGGCATTTCAAAGCGGCATTCAGAGAAGTTGTAACAGCTCGGGTAAAAATTTGGATTTTTACCGGGACTGTAAAAGTCTTTTTACAACAATTTACCGAATGAATTAATCTTGGGTAATTAATTCAAGGTAAATCGGGCGTCATTTTTTGAAACCGAGGGTTTTCCCGCGCTTGTGATTTTTCCGTGGATTTTACGGACCAAAGTTGGTATTTTTCTGGTCCCGAAGTCCTCAGGAAAATCACACCGAAAAATAACTAAGGGGGTATCAGTTATTTTCTGGTCCGGACCGGACTCGCTTCATAATGCAGACAAGCTGCATTATTGAATGATCACACGTTGTACAGTATTTTCACGGTTTATAAATCGGAAGCAGAGGAAGAATGGAAGAGGAGGGGAAGAGAGGAAAAAAAAAGAGAGAGAGAGAGAAAAAAGGAGAGGAAAAAAAAAAGAGTGAGAAAAAGAAAAGAAATAAAAAAAAGAAGAAGAAAAAAAAGAAAAAATAGGAATCGGAAAAAAAGAGAAGAGGGAAAAGAAAAAAAAAAAGAGAAGAAGAAAAAAAATAAATACAGAAGATAGAAAAAAAAAGAAAATGAAAAAAAAATGGAAAGAAAATAGAAAAAAGAAAGAAAAAAAAGGAAAACCCGGGAGTGAACAGTTCGTCACCCTCCTCTCCCTCGGGTTATTGTTCACGGGAAGACGATCGGCACCGCCACTCGTCGTACCGCCGCCACCAGCATGCTCGCCATGATGTCGCCGACTTGTTGCCGTCGCCCCCGTGCCTTTCCGTCCACCGAAACGCCGTGATGTGCCGTTGACCCGCCGTGCGACCCGCGGATCTGACTTCTCCACGGCTGCCGCCTCTTGCCGACGACGCAGTGCCGCCCTTCCACCGCTCCTCGCGTCGCCAGCGTCTCCTCTTGCCCGCGCCAGTTTCCCCTCGCGTTGTCGCGCCGCCGACCGCCGTTCCTAAGGTGAGACCCGATTCGTCTGGGCGGGTCGCGGCCGGGTCGCGCCTGGGTTGGGTTCTGGGCAGTCCGGATTCCTTTATTTTTTTTTAAAAAAATATATATTTATATATATGTAACTATTTTCTGCTAATTAATTTTTGAAGAAAAAGGGTAGATATTATTTTGAAAAATTATATGTATTATTCTGGGTTTGGGGTTTAGAAAATATATATACTTTGATTCTTCAAAATTAAGATAATTAAATGTTGTTTTAGAAAATTAATATTATGTTTATTTAGAAAAAGATAAATACTGTATATATTTTCTGGAAATTATAAATACGTTATTATTTTTCAGGAAAATTATGGTAATTAACTTTGAAAAATATATATGGTATACATGATTTATATTTCTGAAATATATAATTATTTTGATAATGTAATTATTTGGAAAAGTATTTTATGTTGGAAATATATATGTGTATTTATAAATTCGTATTTATTTTCAAAAAATAAGTTTATGTGAATATACTTTCTGGAAATGGAGTTTTCTAAAGATAATAATACTTGGAAATTATATTTTGGAAAGTATAATAATTTTTATGGAAATATTATGGAAAATATATACATATGTTATAATTTCCAAAAAAATTATGGTAATTATTATTTTGGAAAAGGTATATTATTTTATGAAAATATTTTGATTTAATAGTTTTGGAAATATATTTTTGTAACCTTATATGCATATGATATATTTTCGGAAAAAGGGATAATTATGGTAAAAGATGATAATAAAGGATATGAACCAGGATGGGTTATTTCGCAGTTTTGGCATCATAGCATACTGATTATGTTGATTTATGTGTATATATTGTTTTGTTGTATAGGTTCGGATATCGGGCAGTTTCCGAGGTGCCGACTTCGGACCGGACATTGTCTCCGGAGTTGAGTAATCGGCCAAGGTGAGGATGGATTTCCTTCAATATGTGCCTGTATTACTCGGTTATTGTGTTTGATGATTATTGCATTGTTGGGTGTTGCATTTGTTGTGGTTTGATTCGGGATGTTTATCCCATTGTCTTGATTGTTGTCGGGATGTTTATCCCAGTATCTTGATTGGTTTTTGGATGTTTATCCTTGAGTCTTTTTGGCATTAAATAAAATGGACTAAATAATAAAATGTGATAAGGATGTCGATCCTCGGTTTTGGATGGGATATCTATCCCGGCATTTTGGTTAGGGATGTTGATCCTTGTGATTTGATTATGAAAGATGATAATATAATTATCACGTGGTAAGTAGTGGTACGACTCGATGGTTTAAGACTGTTTTGTGGTGGCCATGATCTGGGTTCTTGTGATAAGCATGTCTATGCTTGGGATGTCTATCCTTGGGTTCTTATTTTTGGGATGTCGATCCCTGGGTTCTCTTGGATTTGGTCTGGCACCCGAAATATGTTGATAACCAAGTATGACCGCTAGCTTATCCGTGACGGGGCCCGGAAAGATAAAATTGGAAAATTGGATTTTTGTTTTAGTCTTTTTGGTCTTGGACCAGTTTTGGGTCGAGTTTTTGGTTTGGTATGTATTTGGTGGTTTTTGCCTGTTTTTGACCTTGAGTACTCATAGTGTTGCATATTGATTATCTATCCTTCGTCGGTGAGCACTTCGGACTCACCCCTCACCTGCGGGCTTTCATCCCGTAGGATGGATTATCTGTGGTACAGGTTTGTTGCATTCCAGACAGGCTGCAGCGTTATCCCTTGGACAGGACTTGGATCCATAGGTTGCATCAGTGTCGCATACAGTGTCCTTGTGAGTTATTAAGTCTTCCGCTATGCATTATATTGCTATTGTTGGGCCATTGGGCCGGTTATGATGTTATTGATGTTCTTATTTTGGGCTGTTGAGCCCGAGTTTCTGTTGTATACACTGTATGCTGGGCTTAGTTTGGTTGGGTCGTCACAGTTCCGGCACGTGTTTAATGTGTACGGTAAATACGGGTCGGGGCGTTTCAGAAGTGGCATGAAATAAATAGGTAGACCACTCAGGACAGCCTTAATGAGTGTCACCCTCCCCCCGATCGATAGGTGTTTACCTTTCCACGCCTTCAACTTGTTGGAAAACTTGTCCAATACTGGCTTCCATGCTGCCACTCTACTCATATTCACACCCAACTGGTATCCGAGATAGTTAAGTGGGAAGTGATCCCCCCGAGAGTGAAGCCTATTAGCAAGATCCTCCACTTGGTGGTGTCGAAGGCCAATGCCAATCACACTACTTTTGTAGAAGTTGATGCTTACACCTGACAAAGCTTCAAAAACACTAAGACACCGTTTCAGATTTAGTAAGCAGTGCAGATCCGCTTGAGAGAAAAGGATGGTATCATCTGCGTATTGAAGGATAGAAAGAGGGATGCCATGTACTGATACCTCATTAATGAGATGTAAAGCCGAGCCTCTGGACAGAATGCAAGGTAGCCCTTCGCAGCCAAATTAAACAAGAATAGAGAGAGGGGATAGCCTTGTTTGAGGCCCCGACCAATTCCAAAATCTGCAGTTGGAGAGCCGTTAACTAGAACAGCTAGGGAGGAGGAAAATAAACATGCCTTAATCCACATTATCCACTTAGACCCGAAACCCATAGCTGTCAGCACATCAATCAAATACGACCAATCAATAGAGTCGTAAGCCTTCTTGAAATCGAGTTTCCACTGCACCACCTTGTCCTTAGACTTTCTCAAGGTCTGAACGACTTCACAAGCTAGTAATGCACCATCAGCAATGTTCCTTCCTTTGATGAATGCCGTTTGTTGATTCTCAACCAAAATCGGCAACACAGTTTTCAACCTCAATGCAAGTAGTTTAGATACTATCTTATAAATTCCACTAACGAGCGTTATGGGTCTGAAGTCATAGAGAGATTCTGCACCAACCTTTTTTGCAATAAGAGTGATGTATGCAGAATTTGCCCCTTTCAGTAATTAACCTGTTGAGAAAAAATGTAAAACCACATTGCACACATCATCTTTGATTAGGTGCCAGCATCTCTTATAGAAGGAAAAACAAAATCCGTCGGGTCCTGGAGCCTTGGAACTATCATAACTCTAAAGTGCTTCTTTGATCTTGTCCAATGTGAAAGGTCGTTCTAAGTCATTGGCGGTTGCTGAATCGAGAGGCGAAACAGAATAGATCCGATGGAGGGTCTGCACTTAGTGTTACAGGCATATAAGTTAGCGAAGAAATCCCTCATCAGCTCCTTAATCTCCACTGGGTCAGAAACAAGTTGGTTGTTGCACCATAGATGGTTGATCCTGTTCTTCCTTCCCCTAACACAAGCCGATATATGAAAGAAACGAGAATTTTGGTCCCCAAGTTTGCACCACTTAATTCTAGCTTTCTGCCACCACATAGACTCCAACTGTTTGCTTTTCAGAGAAAAATCCACCTTCAGATCATGTACTAGGGAAGACTCTTGATTTGACAAGTCACGCAGCTCAACAGCTTTATCCAATTGATCCAGGTCTGCTTGTATAGTAACAAAGGCCTCCTTTACATTGCCGAAAACCCTTTTATTCCACCTGGACAGCAGTTTACGAAGCAAGCTCAGTTTCTTAAGAAGACAGAACTTCCTAGGAAAGGCTGTAGAGGCTTCATTCCACATGTTTGCAATTACATCCAAAAAGCCCAGATACTCCCACCATGCAGCAATAAAACGAAACGATCTGACACCCCACCACAGCTTTTCTTAGGATAAAATGAGAGGACAGCAGTTAGAGGATTGCTTGCTGCCCAACTTTAAACACAAAAATGGGAAGAAGATAGACCAGTCTCCTTCAGTGAAGGCCCTATCGATTTGACTTGCGTATTTATAGTTTCCCCTGGTTAAGAACCGATCCCTTAAAGCAAATTCGACCAAATTAAGACTTTGAATAAAATCACGAAAGGCGGCGACACCTCTGTTGAAAAGTCTGCCACTCTTTTGATCCGAATGATGTAAAGTCTCATTGAAGTCCCCAATGATTAACCATGGAGTCGGGAAAACAGACTTAAGTGCTGTAAGGTCAGTAAACATTTGGATACGGGAGCCTACCTCAGAGTCGCCATAAACACCGCCATATAGATACACATTGACCACCAGGTAAGATAATACCCTCAACAATAATACAATTCTCAGAGCATTTATAATGAGACAATTCGAACACATCAGAGTCCCATATCAATATTAAGCTGCCAGCAGAACCTCTGGCATCAACAGAAATGAAGTCTATATTCCCGGCACCCCATAGCTTATGACAGAAAGGTAAATCCACACCACTACATTTAGATTCACAAATGAACAAGAAATTAGCATTCCATTGATAAATAAGATTGCGCACATGTCTCAGCTTTTGGGAGGAGCATATGCCCCTGATATTCCAAGAGAGAATACAGATCATAGCAATGATAGGACACAGGTCAATGGAGTGGAAGCTAGGCAGATGCCCTAGCATTCACCCAATCCACGGCTTCTTTCTCCACTAGAGCAGAAACCAAGTGCTCGTCGTCTTCCATATTACTAGAACGATCCCATCCATTTAAATCCCCAACTCTATTTATCTCAGAAACTTCTAAGGAATTAAAGGAAATCGGGATGTCACTGGTATCACCAGCTTTCTTCAAGACTCTTTTATTAGCATCACGGATGTCAGAATCGGAAATAGATAGATGGCTCTTTGGGGTGGAGATAATACTCCCATGCTTAGATAAGTATCTGCTCCTCTTCTGCTGCAACCCGTTAATTCCCATATTCCTTAGGATAGCCAGGACTTGTTTCTCGACAGCATCATAGAGTGAGGGCTTACTAAATGAATGTGAGGAAGACGCCACACTCTCAGGATAAGGAAGTTGAGTGGGGGATGGGCTGAGGTTAATTGTGCTCTTAGATGCGAGAGTGGGCATATAGGGGTCTAGGGGGAGGCTTGTCTCATTTTCAGGCCCGAAATGGTTAGGCAGGCCCAACATAGGAGAAGTCGTCACATGAGTTATGGGGGCTTCGTGGGCTTTGCAGGTGGCCTTAAGTGAACTGATAGGTGAGTTGTGAGGGTTGGATGACCTGGGCTGGTGAGATGGGGTTTGGTGGACCACAGTATGCTTTGACAATTCAGAGGGGATCAACATAGGGGACTGTGAGGACTGTCCCATGGAAGGCGGCTGGGCGTCAGTGTGGGTTCCTTGAATTATGGGTCTTAAATTTAAGGGATCCTATGACTATGAATGCTGGTTTTCTACTAGACACGCCTGAACAGGACCTGAAGCGACTATCTGAGTAGTATGTTGTGAGGAGGATGAATCGTTAGCCGTTGAATGAGTGTGCACCGGCGACAGAACGGTGGCACAATCACCTCAGCAAGATGTCTACAAGGGAGAACGAAGGTATTGAATTAGAATTATCAAAGAGCTACGATCTTTAGATGTAGAGGGAAAGATACCATGTAAGTGTTATTCGATTATGCGCTAAAGATCCCAACCAAAATCCAAGAAAACTATAGTGAGATTATTCCCAACTTGGCGAGGAAAATCCAAAGGCAAGGAAAGTGTGTCCACAAAGACCATCGAGCAACGAAATATGAAAACTAGTAAGAGCTGTCTGATCTAATTCTTGGTGCAGCCAAGAAGCGCAAACCCTTGAAAGTTCTAAAGGCTGACCAAGTCAAACAAAACCATAAGGAATGGGTTTTTTTATTGAGCAAATTGGTTCATTAGGTGAATGTAGACCTCCTCTATTCCGTCTACAACCAAGACGAGTAACTAGAAACAACTTGTTCATTCCGCAATGGCCATATATCAATCCATGCATGCAGAATTTGATATGGATCAAGAGATGTAAACCTGGAGTCATGATGCAAGGCCCTCAAAACAGGCCAATAATGGCATGACACCAACCTCCACCAGAGATGGAAAATGAGTACTTGGCTCAATGGTAAACAACTACAGGGATAGATCCGCATTACCATCTTTTTTGACAGGTTTGACAGTTCACACCAAACTCCCTCTCTTTTGACATGGTGGTGCTCAAATGAAAGGTCAGTGTAACAAATATATGCTTCTCCTCCTTTAGCTTATAGATGTTATATGTACTAAAATCTCTAGAGATTAATTATTCTACATAAAGAAGCTCTTCTAGTAATATGTTATACCAGGATTCAAATAGATACAGGTGTGACACCTTGGGTCGATAAAGGCAGGAAGTGTATGTTGATGCCAAGGAGCACGTGGACAAGGAGGGGCTTCTGGGTGGCTTCTAGACAGAAGGATAGATGAATGAACCAAATCTATACCCGAATAGAAAAGATTCTTTTACTGTGCAGGGATGGGGTAACACAGTTTAGCGATTTCGTAGTTAGGTATGGGACTATATAATTAAGAATAGCCTAAATGAAGTGATTTCAAGTTATATAGGTATAAGACTGTACAATTTAGAATAGCTTAAGTGGTTTGATAGGTATTAACTATATCAACAAGATACACCAACCTTTTCGATAATCATTCTATAAAAACAGATGAAAATTTGCTAATGGTGGGGGATGCTGTGTTGTTTACCAATGGATCTGGAATCTAAATTTATCCAATGATTTGACTTACCTAGTGAGAGTTAGGCGTGATCCTCCTGGGTTATCCTTTTCTTTGCTATGGTCTATTTGGCTATCACGAGATAGGGTTATTTTTAAAGGTGAAGTCATAGACTTGGAAAAGGAGTCTGATCTAATAATATTCAGGACTTTATTGTGGATGGGTTGTTATTGTCATCGGGTTTTTTTTCACCAGTGGAAAGGTGTCAAGTGTGATTTGAGTTTTGTACGAGATATATATGTAGAGAGCCACTTGGAAAGAGTTTGATCTAATAATATTTAGGACTTCATTGTGGATGGGTTGTTAATGTCATCAGATTTTTTTCCACCAGTGGAAAGGTATCAAGTGTGATTTGAGTTTTGTACAAGATATAGACGGTTGCATGGGCTTTACCTTCATGATTTGTGTCCTCTGTTAATTTTCTTGTAACTTTTATACATATATATCTGAATACCCGACCCAAAAGCACTTGGGCCTATTCACCTTTCCCTTACACCTTCTTCATAACCATCATCCAACATCTTTGGAGTCGCCACCCAAATTTTATTAAGGGACAAAAACTTGGGAAAAACCCTTTAGGTGACTCCATTTAGGCTACTGGATAGCGAACCAAAGATGCTGGACCCGGGGATTCGTCACAGATGGGAAGGTGTTAGGCACCCATCCATGTTGGGGCGAAACTTTGTGCAATTAGAGGATTTTGTATGCCTTGTGCAAGTGTGCAAGTGTGAGCACCAAAACACATAATAACTGAATATTAAAAAGAAAGGGGAGAAGAAGAAGAATGGGCATGAGTTTCCACCACTAGAAACCACCTACGTACCCCGGCGACCGGGTTCAAAGCCCACGTAGTTCTTGACATGGCATCACAACAATCACATCATCATCAATATCAACATTTCAACAATAATTGGTCAGACAAAAAGGGATTAGGATTACCTCTTGTAGCCCTCCACTAGCACCTTAGTTTGGGTTGTGCCTCTCACACAATTTCCTCCCACTCCTCAACTCAATCTTGGAGTTCTTCTTGATTTTCCCCTTTGCTGCCTTTAATGGATGATGCTACCCACGAAATTCTACCAGAGTTTTGCCTATGGAACTATTTCTTAAGCTTGGAAAGATAGAGTTTCTCCAAGCTTCAAAGCTTTATGAAGAGTGTTTGTGTAATAGCATGTGTCTCTTGAAATATGAGAGGATGGTCCTATTTATAGTGTTCTGGGTAGCATAGGGGCGTGGGCCAACTTAATGATCAAGGTAATGGCAAAAACTCTAGGCCAAAACCGAGTAGAATCAGATTACGGGCAAAAATCAGGGAGAAAACGCGTTTCTGGGGGTGCATGACCGCCATGGCAGGTGGTCATCCTATGGATGATAGCCAGGCCGAGCGGTTATGGGTGGAAGACCGCCCAGGCCTGGTGGTCATCCCGAGATGACCGCCCGCACCTACTTGCCTCACTCGTTCTTTTCTTTTTCGGTCCCTATTCTCCCCTAATTCCTCCCTGATTGATCCTACCGCGTAATTAACCCCTAGACTGCCCAGAATGCTGTGCTTTCTTGAATACTACTCCTCTCAATCATCTCCTAATTGACTAATTACACATTGATTCCTCATTTTAAGCCAAAATCATACCAAAAACATCCTTTCTATTAAGGAATGATTTAACTCTGATTTTCCACGAAAATCAGAGCTAAATTTATCTGCAAGCAAGGTGTTAATGGGCTGTGCAACTCTGAAGAAAAGTCCATACCTTATTAAATTGGACCCTTATATTTATCTTCAACCCAAGAATAAATATAATTGGGTTTAATAAATAAACAAGCCCAAATTTAATGAGATAAAATATATTTTAGAAATTTAGTCCTTAACATATTCTATGATTAAATCGTCTCATTAATCCTAGGCATATAAAAGTCTTAATTACTGTAACGTATAAATTCTACTAAAATTAAACCCCATCCATGCTTCAACCCAAGACCAACTTATCAATCTTATGATTCAAACATGTCTGGAGTCTAATCTCAATATAATTCATGGGTCCAATTTGGGTGTTTACAGATGCCCCTCATTGGTGAGTCTTTAAAACTTAAAAACGAAGCAACGCAAGGAAGGAACAACCAAATTTGGATAACGAATGTGATTGTTGTGGACCAATGGTTGGAGCATCAGATGCTCCACCTCGAGAATCATCTCATCCCGAGGTTTGTGATTGTCTCATCTCATCTCTTGGGATTTTCCTGGTCCCAAAAGCTACCGAGAATCATCTCATCCCGGGGTTTCTTTTGGGATTTTCCTGGTCCCAAAAGTCATTAACAAAAGTCCATCTCACCTATGCTAACTAAGGATATTATCACCCTCCTGTGGGGATTTTGCCAACTAAGGATATTATCACCCTCCCGTGGGGATTTCGCTAACTAGGGATATAGTCACCCTCCCGTGGGGATTTCGCTAACTAGGGATATTGTCACCCTCCCGTGGGGATTTTGCCAACTAAGGATATTATCACCCTCCTGTGGGGATTTTGTTAACTAAGGATATTATCACCCTCCCGTGGGGATTTTGCTAACTAGGGATATTGTCACCCTCCCGTGGGGATCTTGCTAACTAGAGATATTGTCACCCTCCCGCGGGGATTTTGCCAACTAAGGATATTATCACCCTCCTGTGGGGATTGTGCTAACAAAGGATATTATCACCATCCTTTGGGGATTTTGCTAACTAGGATCCTCTCACCTATGTTAACTAGGGATATTGTCGCCCTCCCGTGAGGATCTCATCTCATCTCGAGGGTCTTGGGATTTTCCTGGTCCCAAGAGCTAACGGTGATCATCCTGTGGTTCATCTACATTGGCTCGGTGCTCCTCTACGTTGGGACAACGTCCTTAGGGTACCTATCCCTCAACATCTTTATCCACTCTAGTTTAGGGGTATCTGCCCCTAACGACTCTCATTAATTCTACTTCTATCTTAGGGGCATCTGCTCCTGGTCTCGGCTGGTCTATATCGAGCATGTTTGCGGACCCTTCGAATCCTCCTTCATTTATGGCAATCATCCAAAGAATAGGCTCATCAAGTTTTCAAAAGACTCATCATTCTAAAGAAAAATACACGTCTAACCTGTTAGAATAGGTGCCCTACGCTAGAGGGGGGTGAATAGCGTTTTATGAACAAAATCAAAAACTTGCAGGAATATAATTGCAGAATTGAAAGAATGAAGGACACACCGAGTTTTATACTGGTTCACACACACAATTTGTGTGGCTAATCCAGTCCTCCGAGAGACTCTCTCGAAGATTTCACTATCTAGGTTAAGCTTCCGGGTGCTTAACAAACCGTACACAATCCTAGAGTCCGACTCACACGAAACTCTACTTGCTTGAAAATACCTCACTTCACACTCTTCCTATGAGATGCTACAAGGGAACAATCCTCCCTTAAGGTGTATGACCAACACTTTAAAAAAAAACTCAAACAAAAGCTCTCTCAAAGAGTAGATATGAGTAACAAGTAAAGCTCTATAAAGGCAACTCTCAATTCTCAAGAATATTGGCTCATAAAATGTGTATGAATGTATAACAATGAATGCTTAAAATGTAGAGAGTTGATCTATTTGAAAGAGACGTTTAATGCCTCTATTTATAGCTTCAAAAACTTATATGGATGTTGGGAATAAGTTCTGAACACCTTTAGATAAGATAACATGCAAGGTGGAAAAGGATTTTTGATTCTAACGGCACAACATCGATGTTGGATATCACAACATTGATGTTTGTCCGTTGGATTTGAATTATTGAAGCCAACGGTCACTAAAACATCGATGTTTACCAAGGGAACATCGATGTTTTGAAACACTGCCAAAACAGATTAAAGATGAGCATCATGTGAACATCGATGTCTGAATGATGAACATCGATGTTCTTTGTTGGAACATCGATGTTTGCCATTCGGACATCGATGTTTTGAGCCTCTGCCGAAATTCTAAAGAGAACAAATTGAGGGAACATCAATGTCTTGAATTGAAACATTGATGTTCTGGTGCTGCAAAGAGTTTTAGGTGCAACGGTCACAAGAACATTGATGTTTGGGAAGCCAACATCGATGTTCTGGGCTACTGCCTGTTTTCTAGAACATTGTTAGGCAGGAACATCGATGTTTTAAAACATGAACATCGATGTTCAATACTCAAAAATTATTTTTGTGTTTGATAGAGTGCTATTTGATGCATGTGTAAAATTGATTTTGTTTTGAGCCAATGTCTTTAGAAGAATTGAGTGTTTTACCCTTGTACATTTTGTGTTCCTAACCCATCTTGCTTGTTACTTCAATTCTTGTGCTCTTTTCTCTTGGGACCTTTGTTCTTTGATTGATTTCTTTTTGCTTCAAGATTGATTGTCATCAATTGAGTCATGCTTTGTTTGTCAATATCAAAACCCTGAAATGAGACAAGGAGACATGAGTTCTAACAATTTCCCCATTTTTTATAATGACAAACAAATAAGAGTATATGCCAAGTTTTATGAATGTAATTCCCTCTATGTTTTTCAAACTATGATTCGCCTAACTTGGTGCATATACTTCTTCTTATCTTCCCCCTTTTGGCATTAGCAAAAAGAAATAGCATTTTATTGAATTGAAAAGAGGAAACATTTTATTGAATTGAAAAGACATAAACATAACAAGAGATAAGAGTTTAGAAAGTTGGGCTTTCGCTCCCATCATCATCTTCTTCTTCTTCAGCTGCTCCTTCTTCACCATCATCTCCTTCTTTACCATCCTCCACATCCATTGGATCTTCGTCCACAGTTTCAGTGTAGTCATCATCATCATCATCACCTTCATCGTCAAAGTTGTAGCCATGAAGTGTGGTGTGATACGGTGGAGGATTGTAGTTCACACGGGCAAAGTAAGACCGAAGAGAGTGGCCTTGTCGTTGTACTTCCGTGTCAATCCTCTCTATTGCTCGGCTCATGCTTGTCATGCTTAATTGAAGACCATGGATGGAATCAGCAATGGATTCAAGAGTGACTCCGGAGGATCGGCGTCGAGAAGCGGCAACACGGGAGCTTTCGGCTGGAGCAGTGCTTGGAGCTTGCTCGGAAGGTTGTTCGGTCCGTGGTTCTGCCACAGATTTTCTGCTGTGAAATGTGGCATCACCGATTGTCCAAAATTTTGAGTGAGGAACCTGTGCATCGACGCGAGCATTGACACCTGCATTTAACAAAATGCGCACGACTAGGAAGGCATATGGTAAGGGATGGTCAGGAAAGGTGGACGGATAGTCTGACATGTGCATAAGCACAAATCGTGCCCAATTAATTGGGGCATGGTGAAGGATGGCATGAAGCACTTTTATATCTTCAACGGATATAATTGTGTGGTTGCCGTCTCGTGGCTTGATGACCCGGGTGAGAAGGTAGAACAGAAGTCGGTACTCCGGGTTGATTGTCTGAATGGTTGGCCTCCCGGAACTGTGACGAACAAGGGTCGTGAAGCCAAGCTCATTCAGGAAGGGTGGTTCATGGATGGTGGCCCAATGATCACCTCCGTATGATGCAATATTGTCTCCCTCAAAGGGCAAGGCAGCAACTGTGCCAAATTCTTCCAACGTCATGTTGATGGAGACGCCATTTACGTGAGCAGTCAGGTTATCACCATCTCGGCGGAGGGTGGAGTAAAAAGCTCGTACAAAGTCGGCACTGAATTGAAGCTGACTGTGGGTCACGAACCCCTATAATCCCGATGCTTGAAGAAGGGGCTCCAGCTGTGTGTAATTCTTCATGGCAGGGTAAATTGTCGGAAGATAACGAGGGGTTGCAATGAGCCGCTTGGAGAAGTGAGTCATGAAGTTGTGAAGGTCGGCCCTGGAAGGGAACCAATTGGAGGTGCCTTCTACGGCATAGCGAGGGGCTGAGCTGGAGGAGCCTCCTCTTGGCTTGGATGGTCTCTCCTTAGCGGGAGATTTGCCTTTGGAACTCTTCTTTCCACCTGCCATACTTGAGAAGAAATGAGTAGGAGAATGATGTGGAGAGTAAAGATAGAGTGAATGAACAGTAGGAAGTGTGTAAAATGAGCGAAGGAGGCATCTCTTATATAGGGGAGCAAAAAATAGAGCCGTTGTAGTCCTTGCAACAGGCTCCAACGGCTAGTTTAACGACTATTTTTTTTTGAATCACAACGTGTAAACATCGATGTCTGGACAAAAGAACATCGATGTTGAGGCTCGCCAACGGCTATATTTTTGAAATTTTAACGGTCAAACATCGATGTTCTGGTTGAAGACATCGATGTTTGATTCCCCAACGGCTATATTTTTTGAAAGCTTAGGTCGCAATATCGATGTTCATAAGTTCAACATCGATGTTGTGGAGCTTCTGGACAAAATCTGAAATGGCGCCAATTGAGACAACATCGATGTTTGAATATGAGAACATCGATGTTTAAAACTACTGGATGGAAAAATTGTAAGCTGAAATGACAGAACATCGATGTCTGACCTGGAAGCATCGATGTCTAAAACTACTGGGAAGAAAAAATACTTACTGAACATCGATGTTTCGATACTGAACATCGATGTTTTGAAGCTGCTGGATGGGAATGGTATGAGCTGAAGTCTACTCAACATCAATGTTGGCTCCTCAACATCGATGTTTGACGGCCTCGGGTCCAAGTTTGTACATTAGGAACATCGATGTTCAGTTGAGCAACATCGATGTTTTGCAGTCTTGGCTTTCTTGTTCCCCCTATCTTTTGGCTTAAATGAAGGGTACCTGCAAAATAACTAAAAAAATGCTCCGACGCTCAAGTTAGTAATATGTAACTCTAAGAAATGAGAAGATTGTAAGAGAGAAAAAAAAAATTTGAAATTTCCGGTACTCTCAAATAGGATCAGCTTCGTCATATAAACACGGTTGGTGAGATATTTGTCCCATCAATTGGACTTTGATTATCTCTGTCGGAAAGTATCCGTTTTGGTGCCAGACAACAAATCTCGTGAGGAATCAATAATTCAATTAAAAACACGATTGTCAAAAAGAAAATCTTTGATAATCGGAAAAATTTGTAAGGTTGCAGACATTGATTGAGCAATAATTTAACTAATTGGCAAGTTTTTTCAAAAAAGAAGATTCGTGAAAATCGAAGTAGGGGTCTTTGCCTGAACATTGTTCTCGATACTGCAAAGATAGGTAGGGGTCACCTCCTGAACAATCTCTGGACACTTCAGAAATTGGTAGGGGTCACCTTCTGAGAGAAGAAGCATCATAGTTGTGTTTCTATAAATAGGCATACGAAACACAGAAAATTATCAGCCAATTTCAGTAAGAGAGTTAGCAAAAAAAAAAAAATCAAAAGCAAGAATGCCTTCCCCTTCCACTGTCTTTTTGGTTGAGGGTGCAGCTTTAGGCAGGAGAAACCGATTAGCCTATAGTATGGTAGGTGAGCCATCTGAGGAGCTGCCTAATGAACTAAGTAGAATTCCTCGCTTAGTATTTGTTGATGAGCTCTACTCTTCTAGGTTTTTTGTCACACCCATGGAAGAGTCAATTTTTCTTGAGAGTCAAAGCCCACTTAGAACATCCTTCTATGGTACCGCCAATGCCACCATGTTCTTCATGTCTAAGAGGCTTGAAAGTTTTCAAATAGAGTCTACCCATCAAACCTTAGAACAATGAAGTTATTACCATCTTTCAATGACTGCTCAGAGTGCTTCACGGGTCCCTGTCTTACCACCGACTTGGCTAA
Source organism: Turnera subulata (assembly GCA_028386065.3). Taxonomy (NCBI): domain Eukaryota; kingdom Viridiplantae; phylum Streptophyta; class Magnoliopsida; order Malpighiales; family Passifloraceae; genus Turnera; species Turnera subulata. The sequence goes on along the minus strand of JAKUCV010002493.1, from coordinate 120,117 downwards.
AGGTTCGCCTGCTAGTGTGGAATTGCAGGGGAATCACTAGGCTCTCTGAAGATTTTGCAAGAAACTTGAGAGACCTGAAGAACCAATACAAAACGAACATGGTTCTGCTCACTGAGACATTATGGCAACCTGGCGAAAACCACGGGGTCATCCCTCTCCATTTTCCATCAGTGAACCGGTTTGAAATCCCGGGCCAGAATAACTCGGGTGGAATGTGGTTTGCATAGAATGATAGTGTGAGGGTTAATATAGTCAATGACCCTAATAGCTTCTCTGTAACTGCTGTACCAAATCGTTAAGAGCTTGATTATGATAGGTATGTATGTTTAAAAAAATATGTGTGATTGTAGTGTAATATAAATGATGTAAGTGTGTGCGCGATTGTAATATTATGAAATAGTGTGAGCGTGTGTGTGTGTGACTGTAATGAAAGAATTCAGGTTTTATGATCTTTGTATGTGTGATAATTATGATGAAAGAATGCATGAATTTAGATTATTGTAGAGTCAAGAATGCCAAGTTCAGTATGAATGCGAAAGAATGACTCTTTCTCCAAGGGTTTTGTAAAAATGTCTGCTAATTGAAATTTTGTGTCTACAAATTCAATAGCTATGTCTCCCTTGAGAACATGATCTCTAATAAAGTGATGTCTAATGTCAATATGTTTAGTCCTTGAGTGTAAGATTGGATTCTTAGTTAGACTTATGGCACTAGTATTGTCACACCTAAGAGGAATGTGATTGATGTGAAGACCAAAATCCTCTAGTTGTTGTTTCATCCAAATGATTTGAGCACAACAACTACCAGCTGCAATGTATTCTGCCTCGGTGGTGCATAATGCTACACTAGCTTGTTTCTTACTAAACCAAGAAACTAAGGAGCTGCCAAGTAAGTGACAAGTTCCACTAGTACTTTTACGATCTAGTTTGCATCCAGCAAAGTCTGAGTCGGAATAGCCTATGAGTTGAAGTGTAGAACCTTTAGGATACCATAGTCCAACATTAATTGTGCCTATTAGGTATTTCATAATTCTTTTAATTGCCTTAAGATGAGACTCTTTAGGACATGATTGATACCTAGCACATAAGCAAACACTAAACATAATGTCTGGCCTACTAGCAGTTAAGTAGAGAAGGGATCCGATCATACCTCGATACTTNGAATAGCCTATGAGTTGAAGTGTAGAACCTTTAGGATACCATAGTCCAACATTAATTGTGCCTATTAGGTATTTCATAATTCTTTTAATTGCCTTAAGATGAGACTCTTTAGGACATGATTGATACCTAGCACATAAGCAAACACTAAACATAATGTCTGGCCTACTAGCAGTTAAGTAGAGAAGGGATCCGATCATACATCGATACTTTTTGACCTCAACTTTCTTACCTTTCTCATCCTTGTCTAGATGTTCAGAAGTGCTCATTGGTGTGGCCATTTCCTTTGATCCATCCATTTCAAAGCGCTTAAGCACTTCCTTGCAATACTTTGATTGTGAGATGAATGTGCCTTCCTTCATTTGTTTGACTTGTAGGCCCAAAAAGAAGGTCAATTCTTCCATCATGGACATCTCAAATTCACTGGTCATCATAGTAGAGAATTCCTTGCACAAGGACATATTAGTAGCACCGAAAATGATATCATCTACATAAATTTGTACTAAGAGGATGTCATTGTTTGTACTTTTAATAAAGAGTGTAGTATCAACCTTCCCTCTTTTGAACCCATTGTCCAAAAGAAATTTTCTCAAGCATTCATACCAAGCTCTGGGAGCTTGCTTAAGACCGTAGAGTGCTTTCTTAAGTCTGAAAACGTGATCAGGGAATGCATGATCTTCAAAGCCTGGGGGTTGATTAACATACACTTCTTCTTGAATGAAGCCATTTAGAAATGCACTTTTGACATCCATTTGATACAACTTAAAGTCCATTAATGATGCAAATGCAAGAAATAGGCGAATAGCTTCTAAGCGTGCAACAGGTGCATATCTTTCTTTAAAGTCAATTCCCTCTTCTTGATTGTAGCCTTTTGCTACTAACCTAGCTTTGTTTCTAGTTATTATGCCATTTTCTTCTAGCTTATTTCTAAAAACCCATTTCGTGCCAATTATTGTATGATCAATGGGCCTTGGAACCAATTTCCAAACATCATTACGTTTGAATTGATTTAGCTCTTCTTGCATAGCCAAGGTCCAATGTTCATCATTAATTGCTTCAGAAATGGTTATAGGCTCAAGTTGTGAAACAAATGCCATATGACCTATTGTGTTTCTAAGAGAATTACGAGTACTTACCCCGCGGTTGATATCACCAATTACCGTTTCAAGAGGATGGTCTTTTGATTCTCGCCATCCTCTAGGTAGTTCTTGATTGACATCAACCGTTGTTTCTTTCGCATTTGTGCTGTCTTGATGAGAAGATAATTCAGCAGGGGTATTTCCTTCTTTGGTTAAGTGACTTGGCTCTTCTTCTTCTTTGTCACCCAAGGATATCTTCTCAAGTGTACCTACAAGATCATCACAAAAGTCCTTTCTCGCCAAGCGAGTATCATTTTCTGCAAACACAACATGAGGGGATTCCTCAACACTTAAGGTACGTTTATTGAAGACTCTATACGCTTTGCTGCGCAATGAATAACTGAGAAAGATGCCTTCATCAGATTTTGCGTCAAATTTTCCCAAATTGTCTTTCCCATTATTATGAACAAAACATTTGCATCCAAAGACTCGTAAATGAGAAATGTTAGGCTTTCTTCCCTTGTATAATTCATAGGGCGTTTTCATGAGTATTGGCCTAATGATTGCTCGGTTTAACACATAGCAAGCCGTACTTACTGCATCA